>JBBDHG010000110.1:267500-442500 GCA_037951165.1 Lophius americanus | reverse complement strand
GGGTCGGGGTCTTGCTTAAGGACAAGACATGTGGCATCAGGTGCTAGGCTCCAGCCCTGGTCACCCAGTTGATGGAGGACCACTACAACCACTGAGCTAAAGCTCTATTAACAGCTCATACTCTCAAATTAAAAGCGTGTACGACGCACACACACATACAAATAAAACACTTCTCCATATATCCAGTATGTTCATCCTCGCCGGTATGTTTTTCAGGGCTTCTACCTTACCGCTAAACTGAATTAATTAATTTTATTCTGACAAAACAAAGTGTATTTTTGAAAAAAAAAAAGTTAATGGTAGTCGCAATAACTCAGCCTCCATTTTACCAGTAAGTAACCTTATTATCTTTACAGTGGTAGAGAATTGAAGAGGAAATGTGAAAATTGTCATTGGCAAACCCAATATCAATATTGTTCCCTTTTTGTTAATTGGTTAGGTAGGGCTTCTTTAAAACCAAAATCATTTCCTGTGTTTTAAAAGATCAGCATGAAAAAAGTGGCACATAGAAATACATTAAATTTATCAAAAAGATCCCGTCTCCATAGGAAGATAAGCTAAACCTGTCCTCCTCAGCTCTCCACTTCACACAGACTGCCTTTCACCCTGCAAGCCCTGTAGTTGTCGCTGTTGAAGCATGGTCTAAATTTCAATGATGGATTTTTTCAAAAGTAGATGAAGTATTTTATGAGTGATAGTGAGATTAGGTAATAGTTTATATCTACCAATGACTCTCTTGATATTCTCATCTCCATCCCTTTCTCGCCTCTCAAAAACGAAGGAACACCCTCCTCCATCACTCTTTTGTTTCCCCCAGGATACGTCACGATGGAGCAAACCTGATGCTCTCTGTAGCGGAGCCAGGTATTTTATGTACATTGTTGTAAAGGCAGAGGACCGCCAAACTAGAACCAAGGTCTGCTCCGCGGTTTCAGACTGTTAAATTTGAGTTTTCCTCAGCCACTGTCACTTGATTGTTCATGTGGAAGTAAAAAAATGATTTCATACTCAAATAAAAAATTTGAGTGTGAGGTGTTGCTGTTATTTGGCAGTATGGGAATTCAAATTTACTATTTGCAGTCTGATATTTAGTCCCTATTTGTATTTACTATTCACTATTTTAACATGAGCACAACATTTCAAGGAAAAAATAATACATTGATCCCAGCATTAATGGCTTAATCCGACTAAACACGTATGATGTCACCTCTCTCACAGTGGACTCACCTAAACCTGTTTGAATCTGTTATTGTTTTAAAGGGCATGAACAAACCTTGAATCATCCTTCCATCCGCCCTGTTCTACAAAAAACCAAAGAGGCATCACTCCATCCGGAGTGAAGGAGAGAGAGAGAGAAAAAAGAATTTCTACCTCGTTGAGAATGTAGTAGGTTTGGCATTGTGGGTTTCATATTTGGCTCCCATTATTTGATATGTGAAAGCAGAAAAAGCGGCGCCCACTCAACTGGACTGCACAAATGGGAAACAATTTGTGCCGTTCAGATAAAGCAGGATGCATTGCTGTAAATGAATCTACTCAACATTAAATCATGTATATGTCTAATGGGCATGAACGATCATCAGTGAGCCTCTTTGTTGGGTCGCGCTTCTTATAAATACCCACATTAGATGACCACCGTCACATTCATTTAAGCAGTTTGTTGGAAATTATCGAGCGGTTTGCTTTTGAGAAATAATTTCCTGTAAGCGAAGCCACACAGAAAAAAAAAGGCACAGAAAGCTCTACTGACAAGTGTTTATTATTTCCTCTGCAAATTAGCTGCAACTGCACATTTATCACTGTTTGCTTTCCTGCCGCAGGCTTTGTCCCAGTTCACAACAATGTAAGGGGCTTATATAAGCTTATCTGTGATAAGAGGGAAAACCATAATACTCTAAGTGTTTCTCCGCTCTCATTATTTTTAATGTCAGTGTCTCCTGTGTTTCACCAGATGAGGACAAGCAAAACAGGAAAAACAGGTGAGCAGCAGGGAGCAGCAGTTATGGAGGCAACCCCACATTATAAGTGTAATATCAGAACGTCTCATCTCTCCTCTCCTCTCTTCTCCTCTCCTCTCGTCTCCTATCTTCTCCTCTCTTCTCCTGAGGCCCACCACAGCTCAAACACCCCAACCCCACATATCAGAATACGCTTTTGTAACACTGCGTCAGGTTCACTGTGGAAGCAAAGTGAGTTCTTGAGTAGAACCCTCACTCTCAGGTTGGAAAAATAGAATTCCACTCTGACGTGGGAGTGTAATGAGAGCGTGGGAGACCAGAGGATGTTCCAGGTGTTAATTGATGGCGGTATTCACTAACTGAGAGCGTCCCGTTGGAAGCATGTCCCCTCGCTTGCACTGCTGCCCTCTGACATGTGGCTTGAGGTTTTTACTTGGTCATCATTCACGGTGTGGGGATAAACATATTGCCTTCATCTTCTCTGCTATCATCTCTTCTGGGCTGACAGGAGCCGAGCCAACCAAAGCAGCAAGCCAGCTGTTGACCTACTTACATAACACTCACCCTTTGCTCATTTCAACTGTGAAAATAAAATTAGGAGTAATTATAGAGTCCCTCTCAGGCCTCGGAGCGTACTGCATAAGCCACTAGGCTGCTTATTGGACTGAGCATCGCTGGCACTAACAGGGTCAAGGGGGGCTTATTAGAAATTATTACACACAGATTCTTCAGCAATAGAACGAGGAGGTGAGGACAGTGACCTCATTCGACGGTCGCTCCGCTCCGGTATGGAAATGTGTTCTGTGCTCTTTGCTTCCACTCTTCTTTAGAATAATGTTCGGCAAAGTGACCAGTTTAGGTCAAGTCCTATGACTATGAATGCGGCCTACGACAGCAAGGTTGTTCAACCGAAAAGGCCCCAATCCCAGGCATTGTTCATGCAATCCCCCTGATTGAACTCCTCAAATTAAATGTAAAGTTATGTCCGGAAAACAGTTTTTCATTAAAACGCTCCCCCTAATGAGGAAAATATGAACCAAAAGGATAAAATATGACATACAGCAGATAGATCTCCTTGAGTCAATGAATATACAACAAATTTGGACTACAGCGACCGTTGAGAAGCTATGGCCCAACAACCTTATTAGACAAATTCCCCTAGTAGTTGATCTATTAGCAAAAATCCAGTTCTTCCTCGCAATAAGATCTATGTGGATATGAAATTTGAAAATTATCCTTGAAATGGTTTCTGACTTTTCGCATTAACACCAAAGATCTGATAACGCGGAGGCGATGACATTTCCATAATAGTCACGACTTTTCAGATATAATAACTTTAGCGGGTTTTTTAGCGCAAATTGTTTACAAATATTGTTCGTCACAGGTGGGTTTTTTTCTTCTTCTTGTGTTGCATATTTTGCTCTCTGCTGTCGATGGTAACTGGCAGAAAATAATGGCTGTCCCTCCTTTTCACCTGTCCAAACCATCTAAATCTGGCCTACTGCTTCGTCTCCAAGACGTCTAACCTGGACTGTCTGTCTGATGTTCTCCAATCTAATCCTGTCCATCCTCCTCACTACCAACGAACATCTTCACCTCCGCCTCCTGTCTTTTTGGTCAGTCGCCGTCTCAAAACCACCCAGCAATGCTGCTCTTACTACCAGCTTGGACCCCTTTCCCTTCACTCCGGCTGCTCCTCTTCTGTCACAGATAACTCCTGAAACTCTTCTCCAACCATTTAACTTCTGCACTGTACTTCTTTTCCACACTCCCGTTTGTTCTGAACAGTTGATACCAAGTACTTCAACTCCTGTACCTTCTTCACCTCTATTCCTTCACATTCACCGTTCCACCTGCCTCCGTTTCATTCACTGACCTTCATTGCCCTTTTCAGTGCATACCTCCACCCCTCCAGGTTTTCCTCCACCTGCTCCTTGCTCTAACTACAGATCACAATGTCATCCATCAACATTATAGTCCATGGAGACTCTTGCTGAGCATCATCTTTCAGCCTGTCCATCACCAAACAAGAAGGGGCTCAGAGCCGATCCTTGATGCAGTCCCACCTCCACCTCAAACCAATCTTTCACCCGTACTGCACACCTTACCGACGCCATGCTGCTCTCATACATATCCTGTACCACTTTAAAATACTTTTCTGCCGCTCCATACTTACTCATTCAATGCCACAATTCCTCCCTCGGCACTCTGTCACACACTTTCTCTAAATCTACAAATACACAATGCAACTCCTTCTGACCTTCTGCTTACTTTCCACCAGCACTCTCAAAGCAAACATTGCATCCGTAGTGCTATTTCTGGGCATGAAACCATACTGCTGCTCACAAATTGTCACCTCTTTTCTTAACCTCGCCACAAGTGGTAGCATGAGGCGTATCTGCAGCCTAACAAAGTTGCTCAGGTAGTGCAGCTCCTCCAGGATAGCACATCCGTACGCCCCATGGCCAGAAGGTTTGCTTTGTCTCCCAGCACAGAGTCAAGAGCGTGGAGGAGATACCAGGAGACAGGGCGGTACACCAGGGGAGCTGAAAGGGGCCGCAGGAGGGCAACAATGCAGCATCAGGTATCGCTATCTGATCCTTTGTGCAAGGAGAAACAGGAGGAGCACTGCCAGAGACCTACAAAATGGCCTCCTGCAGGCCACTGCTGTGCATGTTTCTGCCCAAACAGTCAGAAACAGACTCCGTGAGGCTGGCATGAGGGCCCGACATCCACAAGTGGGGCCAGTGCTCACAGACTGGCATCTGCAGCCAGATTGGCATTTGCCAGAGAACACTAGAATTCGCAGATTCGCCACTGGCGCCCTGTTCTCTTCACAGATGAGATCAGGTTCAGACTGAGCACATGTGACAGACGTGAGAGAGTCTGGATACGCTGTGGAAAACGTTCTGCCTACAACATCCTACAGCATGACCGGTTTGGCAGTCGGTCAGTGATGATCTGGGCAGGCATATCCTTGGAGGACCACAGAGACCTCCACATGCGAGCCAGAGGTACCCTGACTGCTGTTAGGTACTGGGATGAGATCATCAGACCCATTGTCAGACCGCATGCTGGTGCAGTGGGCCCAGGCTTCCCTCCTTCTTCTCAATGCCTGGCCTCCCATGTCTGGAGTGGATCAGTTCCTGGATGATGAAGGCATTGATTCTTAATGACTGGCCCGTTTCGAAGCCTGAATCCAATCAAGCACCTCTGGAAAATCATGTATCATTGCATCCGCCGATGACACATCACACCACAGACTGTCCGAGAGCTGACTGATGCCATGATCCAGGTCTTGGAGAAGATCCTCCAGGAGACCCTACGTGGTCTAAGAAGTTGTAGGGAGTGCATACAGGCACATTATGAGTTGTCTTGAGGAAATTCACAAAAGTTGGATCAGCCTGGGTTCTCATTTTTCCACTTTGATTTTGAGTATGATTCTGAATCCAGTCAATGGGTCAATGGGTTAATGATTTGGGTTGCCATTGATCGTTCTTAGGTTATTTTGTTCTCAACAAATTACACTACGTAATCAATAAAGATTTTCAACTGGAATATTTCATTCATCAGATCTGAGATTTGTGTTTTAAGATATCCCTTAGTTTTTTTTTGAGAAGTGTATATACGCGATAGTTTTCCTTGTGTAGATTTATATGATCTATTTTAGACATAATCGGACATATGGTGGGGAAGTAGCTGCAACTAGTGATAAGCAAACTGGGTTTTTTTTGCAAAAAATCTCCCCTAGTGATTGAAATATAAACTATTAGAGTAAAATAGGATATAGAAAAGATAGACTACCCTCTATTTTATTCATCAGCACAAAGTATGGACTAAATCGGTCCAACAGTTCGGAAGTTATGTCCAAAAAACTGGGGTTTTCATAAAATATGCTTCCCTAGGTACTTAAATATAGACTATTAGAGTAAAATATGATATATGCAAGACAGAACCCCTCGATTTTATTCATATGCATCAAATCTGGACTAAATTGGACCAGCGGTTGAGAAATAATGGGCCAAAAGCTTAAATAAAATACTAATAATTTGTATTTCAGTCTTTCATCTAAGTTCAAAACAGGTCTTTCCAACCTGTCAAAGGACCAGCAGCACTGCAGAGCCTAACGATAGATTAAAACATTAGTTTAACATAAATATTGGGTTTGCACCCACATTTTAATTTAAGTTTCATTCATTCATTCATTATCTACCACTTATCCAGTTCAGGGTCACGGGTGGGCTGGAGCCTATCCCAGCTAACATCAGGCGAGAGGCAGGTTACACCCTGGACAAGTCGCCATTTCATCACAGGACTAATTTAAGTTTCAATTTGGTAATAACCTTTTCAATTACTTGCTATTTTTTGCTGCCTCCGCCAAGGAAGGATGTGGGGATTTAACTCCTGTGCATTTGTTTGTTTGTGAACAAGATTACAAAAGAACTGCAGGATTGATTTGCATGAATTTTTAGCCAGAGGTAGATTTGGTCATATCCTAGAGGTGATTAAATCTTGGTGAAGTTAAATGTTTCCAAGCATTTAAAATGCAATAAAAGTAATAAGTAATATTGATGTCACAATGTGGCTACTGCTGCCCTACCATCCCTTATGATTCCTTTGATCTTTCTTTTGGGGGTGAGTTTGATGGCTCAGATTCAAAAGCTCCGTTGACTCCTTGTATGTTCCTTTAGGGTTGGAGATGGGTGCTCAGTGGGCTGAACAGAAACACTGAAGTGGAAGGCGCAGAAGACGACTGGCTACAGAGTATTTGAGTGATACTTAAGAGAGTTTGTTGGAGTGGCTAGGACTAGATGCTGGCGATAACTCACACATTAATGGAGAAATCTGCATGAATATATTTAATTAACGGACGGTACTGTTGGGCCTTGGTAGAGGTTTGCACTCTCTGAGCGCTTTTTCTAGTTAGTTTTTATAATTCTAACGACTTATAGGGTATGAATTAGTATTCCAACACCTCTGTAACAACTGTGTTTTTTGCTTCTGTATTTTTTACAGCACATCCCAGCTACTACCTCCCAATAAAACAGTTGGGAGTCCCTTGGATGTTTCTTCCTCATATTTTCTGTAGCTGACAAGACCATTTGTGTCTCACCTGTCCGGTGTAGGCAAAGTCCAAAGCGTGCTTCAGTCCGACGCTGGTCACTCCTTGTAGAGTCACTTCTTCCGCCTCACTCTCCACCATGCACAAGCTGAACATAGCCTGAAAAGACAGAGAGTAAAGAGATAAAACATGGAGGTTAGCTGAGGGAACACCACACCACACTTGTTTTTTCAAGGAATTGTTTACAAGATAGTAAGATTGATTGAACAATTAAAGCAGAGAACATTAATGCTTGCACCTTGGGACACAAATGAGTTTTATTCCAAGGGAGTTAAACATCAATCCATATATCCACCAGGGGGCGCTAGAAGACCCTCAGTAATTATAGGTCTGTGTGCCATGTGTTGAACATTGCATTTGAATTTCATGTAGATTTTGAATGTGTGTTATAAAAAGCTGACTTCCTGTTGTCAGCTCAGGGTGCTGTGACTAACTCAGTATTCAGTTGTGGGTTTCTTCAGGTCCAAATCTTTTGCACATCGGGCCAATAATTTGTGGAAATCTGCAAAGGCGTGACAAGCACGACTTAATTGTTATGCATTTTCACAGTTTTGAAGGTAAGAATGTTGCTAGACCATGTCACTTCTAAGTCGGTCTACTACACACTCTACAGCATTTAAACTACTGGAATCACCATACAAACAAACACTCTCCATTTTATGCAAAAAGCCTTTCAGTTTTCATCACTGCCATATTCTTAAGGAATATTATCTGCTCGGCTGGTACGATGTCATTAGATACAAACATGTCTGCATGGTTTTTGCACCACCACCTTTGTCTGCTCTTATCAAACTCAAATCTATTTTGAACAGGACTACTAGAGGGGTAGCTTGGGGCGACTGCACTTTTCCACTGAGAAAACACTGTTTATAGTCAGGTTTTCCTTTATAGCCTCACACCAATACACATAATTACCACAGTCTGTCTCCGCAAAAATTAAATTTGAAATGTTAACTTTATTGTACAGGTTTATGAATAACTACAGCAACTTCCCTGGTACTTTTGTAGTGTCCTAAACAATTATTGGCACCCTTTTAAAAAACAAGCAAAATAAGCAAAACAATGCCTTTACTGGCTATACCCATGATCTTTAATTCAAATTATTTACAAACATGTAACCTTTATCTCAGGTAACATTATTAAAAAGACTTTAAATTCTTAATATAAAACAAAAACATTCCAAACATGTGAGCGACAATAATTAGCATCCTGCATTTAATATTTTTTACAGCCCACTTTTGCCACAATAACAGTGTGTGATGAGGTTTGAGAACACAAGGAGAAGATCTTTCACCATTTTTCCATACTGAATCTCTCCGTCAGATTCAGAAGTCAAGGCCTGTGGACATTGTCGAACAATCCTGCTCACAGTGCATGGGGTCAGTTTGTAGAAATGTCCTCTTCCCGGCAGATTTGTATGTTCTCCATTCTCTTTAAATTTCGTAATTATTGATCTTACTGTTGAAAAATGTTTAACTCTTGAGAGATTTTGCAGCTCTAAAGATTTTCTTTGCACATCATTGCTGTGCACTCTGGTCGTTCCCATCGTGAAGAGCGTCAAAGACAAATGATCCTGTCAAACAAGAAGTCAATGTTCAACTTTCCTGCAAAAACCGGTGAAATTAAAAATGTGAAATATGACTTGATATGCTTCAGTTACCTTTTTACAGGATATATGGGTATTCCTATAGGATTAACTTATTATTTTTTATTCTACAAATAATGGGTATAATTCTTGTCTCTTATTTTTTAATGTATTATTAATGAGGTTTTGTATTATATGAGGTTGAAATATCTTCTTGTAAGGATCCCAGAAAGACTAGCTGTTATTAAATTGGCAGTAAATGTGGATGCGAATAAAACAGAATGCACAACGACATATGTTTTGGAGGAACATTTTTTGTTTTCTATTAAGAATGTAATGTTTTTTTAAACGTTACTTGGGAAAAAGGATAGATTTTTTCTGAATAACATGAATTAAAGATAATGGGTATAGACTATAAAGGCATTTTTTGAATCTCATTTCGCACTTTTTTTTAAGTTTCCAATAAATCTGGAGGGCACTGAATGTTACTTTTATAATTTCAGGTTGTCTACCAACATCTGGAAAAGGGACTTCTGAGGAAAATTTGCCTTTAAGCTAACTTGGTTGTACATACACTTGCTTTAGTGTTGATAAATGTCATTTCTCCTTTCTAAATAAAAATAAAATTACATTAAAATCGGGAGAAAAAGTCTGAAATAGGGTCATTTTGATTTTTTAAGACTGGGATAGCAGGGCACTGGGTCCTGATAATCAGACACAGATGGTAAAATCAGTCCAACTTTTAATTCCACTCCTTCAGCTTTGATTCTCTACTGTACCTGGACTGAGTAATGAAAGTTTTTCTATTTTCATGTGCTGGAGAACAGCAGTTAATCAAAATCTGCCAGACGTAACATCCTGTTGCCGCACCATATTGATTTACCTGCCTTGGCCCTGGAGGTCCGCAGCAATAAAACGCACCATCAGTACTTTCTGTAATGCAGCCTCTCAGTCGCGGTCTCTCTCTCTCTCTCTCTCTCTCTCTTTCTCTCTCTCTTCCTGTCACATATCAAAGACGGGACCACCAGTCACTCTCTGTGTGAAAGGAGGGTAGCAGACGCAGCATCTGCGGTCTGGCCTCGCTGTGCGTGACTCCAGCTTGCCGCTCGCTAATCAAAGCTATTGACTAGTGTCACACCATGAGAGGATGGCAGAGCCATGGATCAGGGAGGACCAGCTGAGCAGAATGGAAGAAGGTTGATATGTCAAACGTGGCCATGATGAAAATGCATGACAACGGTTATGAAGGCAAGGTCCCATTTTCTTCCGTATGGTTATGAGATAAACATCATCAAACAACATGAATTGCTTTGGACAATCAATTCCAGCCGCTGTAGATGGAGCCCTCTCTCCACATTTCCTTCGCCTCAGAGCGGAGATCAGATATCTTTAAAATCACAGTCACTCAGCACTATCTCTAAAGACTTGTGTGTAACAGAATTATCTGCTTCACAGACCCACTGGCTAGCCAGTTAGCATAAAAACTCATTCCGCCACAAAAACGACATCTTTCCTCCCAGAGCTCTTCCAATTTCTCCTGATTCATATCATCCATGAAGGACAACCCTGAACTGATCCCCCTCTCCTCTGCTAAATGGCTCCTCGTATTGTGGGGGATGATTTTCAGGTGGAGGGTCGATTTGAGGGTTAGCATGACCTCAGCCTTGATTCCCCTTCTGCATTAATTAAAAGCCCACTGGTTCACTGAGCACAGGATGACCATCGGCTAAACCTGGGGCGTTCATCATCAGGGAATCAAAAGAGGTGACCAGAGACACAGGCTGAATGTGAAAAAGAGTTAATGCAACAGAACACTTCAAATATTTGTGCCTGTGTTAGTGTGCATGTCAGCAGAGAGGTTGAAGGAAGAGAGTTTTTTCAGGGCTGTACACCTCCAGGATGGATGCTCTTGACCTTGATGGAGGAACTCAGGGTTAGCTGGCGATGACCAATGGCTCCTCTGACTTGGGATATAGATTCAGCACATTGAGCCACACATCCCCGCTCTGCTCACTGCAGTCATTTCCTATAATGCTGCATTGGTGGCGCAGTGTTGCTGCAGCTGAGTTGACCCGTCAGCAGAATTTATGTGTCTACTTGTTGGGTTTAAACCAGAGAGGACTTGTGACTCCCTCACACATCCAGTTAGATAGTTGCCATTTTTTAATGAGGTTGTTGTTGTCTGAGTGATACAAGCGTCTCTCTGAGGACCAGTGGTTAAATCTAACAGAATATCCGGTTTGCCCGTCAAAGAGGTCATTAGCGATTACACAGAAAAGTCTATAATTATCCAGGCTAAGCTGTGATTTCAGAAAAACCAGCACAGATATCAGTGATTCAAACAAGGGTTTAATGTAGAGAATTTTGAAGAAAAAAAAAAATTCTCTCTCGCATTAAGAAAATGTAAAACCATTAAGTTAAGATGCTGGTATGTTGAAGACAAAAACCTTGCATTGATTAGCCAGCTCCTCAAAGCTGTGCTGGATGTTGATGTCGGGATGAATTGATCTCAAATGACAAAGACTCTCTAATTTCAAATACATGAGAAGTATTTCAAAAGCTTGAACAGTGTAGTTGCTGAACTGTAATTCAGTCCTTTCATGTTGCATCACATCGCTGCTGATACAAAAGGTAAATAAAATGTATGAATAAATAATATTCAAAAATATATATAAAAAAATACAGCAGTTTCTTAATACTCAAATCAAACATCCATATAAAATTTGGGAAAATAAACCAGGGTGGGAAAAAAAAACAGTCGTCTTTTGTGTGCGTTCTGTACTCAACAACCATGGGTGATCGGGCCTTCTGTTCTGCTGCCCCTCGTCTGTGGAATGCCCTGCCTGACCATCTGAGGGCTCCACAGTCGACTGACACATTTAAAAAAGGACTTAAAACTTTCCTTTTTTAGCAGAACCTGCAACTTTAATTAACATTGCTGGTTTTTGGTAAGGCTTTTATATAGTTATTTTTTTTTTTCTTTATTGATGCTTTTATCTGCTTTTACTTTGTAGCACTTTGAGATTTGATCCAAATGTAAAGTGCATTATAAATGAAATGTATTATTATTATTATTAACAATTACATTAAGCTAAATCGTTTGAAAGTCGGTTGCAGCCGACATTGGACACGCAAACACGTAGAGGTGTGCAACACTCTTTCAGCAATAATATGAATCGTCTCCATTAGCAGCGCAACATGTATGATTTTAACGTAGGGGCACTTTTGTATATAGTTATCTAGTAGTTATAGTTATTTGGGACCCTCAACGTCATTAACAGTTCCCTACATTTCAAAAGACACGTTAAACCCAACAGAAGCGTTAAGTATTTGCACTTTAACCTTGAGCTAGCCAGCTAGCTAGCTAACTAGCTTACAGAGAGGAGTCTTCTTCATGTGCCTCCGCTTCAAACGCACAGGTCAGCTCTGTGTGCTGGTCGTCTAGTCAGGTCGTGCAATTGCTAGAACTGTGTACGATGTGTTTATTTTTCTTGATCTGCTCTGTACACCAACATCTGTTGCACGTCTGTCCGTCCTGGAGGAAGGATCCTTCTTCTATGTCTCTTCCTGAGGTTTCTTCCCTTTTTCCCTGTTAAAAGGTTTTTTGGGGGTATTGTTCATTACCCAGACCGAGGGTCTAAGGACAGAGGATTTTGCATCATGTAGAGATTGTAAAGTCCATCGAAGCAAATTGTGATTTGTGATTTTGTCCGATACAAATAAAATTGACTTGACTTCATTTTGCAAATCTTGCAGATTAAAACATTTTTTGGCTGTGTTGAGAGAGAAATGCTCCGACACCTTGGATGTTTACTACCTTCTTATTACACGGTGTCAGGGGCAGTGTCCCATTACACCCCGACTAATCAACTATTAAATTTGTCGGCAACTACTTTCATATTCTATTTTTGTATAGCCAAATTAAAATTTTAAAACATTCAAAAAAAAAATCTTTGACAGTCAAAGTGGATAGCGGACAGAAAACTTAGCTTCTGCCTGTAGCAAAGCATTATGCTTTTTTTTATTACCTCAATGCAATTTTTGCAAACTCAGCAAGCTCTGTCTGGTTTCTTAAATAATGCTGAGAAAAACTTAACTTGGCAGAAAAAGTTACTCAGCAGGTTTGTGAGCCTTTAAACATTTTGGGATGGAGCAAAGACTCAACTCATTGTCCTTCCATTTGTGAGTTTAGCACAGAACAACCCAGTGTTCATCCAAATTTCCCCTGGAGGATCGATAAACCACATATTATTTCATCGAGCTGCACTGGAAGTGTCTTCCAGTGAGAAGTCATCAACTGCAAATCATAAGGTGAAAACACTGCACAGCCTTAAAAAACGCATAGAATGAGATCTTTGTCTCAGATAATAACATTTTTTGATATGAAGTCTTCTATGACTGCAGGGCGAGCAGCACAAGAGATTAGTCTGTAGGACAAAGACAATACCAAGAGATTCAGCATGTGTCTGTGTGAGTGGGCGCTCTCGCCGAGAATGGAATGCGATGCTGGTATAACTGATTTCAGGCCTATTAGTGACGTGACGGTATTGGAAGAAGTAGGTGACACATTCGGGACAAATCTTGGATAAACAGTTCAAGCTTAATCAAGTATTTCATTGCGATATCTCACGTCTGGGTTACATAATCCATATTAATAAATGCAACATGGTGGTCTGAGAGTGAGAGAAAGAAGCAAAGAGAGAGATCGAGTCCTCTTGACGACACGAGGCACCTTCATCTCAGTAAATGAACCTACTAAACCTCGTGATGGGGTCGGATATAACACAGAAGATAACGTTGTGAAGCCCTTACAGTCGAGCAGAGGGGCTTTTTCTTGCTTTCTGTAACAGGCTGATCTAATCATCTGAGTGCAAAACAAAAGCGTCGCTCTGCTCCGCCTGGAACTTGACAGAGCAGCATTTAAAACGGGAGAGGAGGAACAAAAGGCGGAGAAAAGTGAAGAGAGCCAGCGACAGAAGTAGAGGAGTGCAACTCGCCCACTCGCCCTACTCAAGTATCCACAGAGACGACTAGAAATAACCTACATACTCACACACAGGAGGAATGACTCCCAAACAACTTTGTTGGACATACCAAACCTGAGCAGTCCCCCGCTACACAGGGGCAAATGCAAGGGTTCCATCCAGCTGGGAAATGCAGAATGTATTCAAAATAGTTTTGAATAAAATTAAGACTTTTGTATTGGCGCCAAATCGAAGACCAAAAAACCATAGTTTTTATTTAATGTCGCATCCAAACAGAAAGGCCCTGAAGGGCAAAACAAGGTATTCTTCCTGAACCCGCCACTTCGCCCAAATATTTGATAACTGTTGTCCAATCAAATAGACTAACTGCAGAGACAAGACTCAGTTACCCCCTCCATCCCTGAGGAGGAGGAAGAAGGGCAACCATTAATGTAAACACATTTTGGCAGCATACATTCCATCAATGGTAAGTTAAAGTAAACATTCAGCATTTCAAATATGTTGTAATTAATCATCTTTTCTACATTTTTTCGAATTAGGTCTCATCTTCACTTTTACGATCTTTACACTTTTATGGTAAAGACCAGCTCTTCCTTCATCTCCCAAACATCAGCATTAATGACCCATCTAGATAGAAAATATATATATGACTGCTTTCATCCTGGCTGCAGAGTAAGTTCAAAGACTATCCAAGAGTTTTTTTGAAATAAAAGGCGAAGCGGAGTTCCAGCAGGGACTCTGCAGTTTGAAGTGATTGAAGCACCGTGACGTACAAATGGACAGTTTCCCAAAACTTGGCGGTTGTTTGCATATCTTTGTTTTTTCTTTTTCTTTTGAGAGGTAATCTAATGGTTTGGCCAAAAATGGAAACACATTCACACAACAACATTCTGAAAATGACTCTAGAGCTCATTAAAAAAAAACTTTAGGATGCATGCCAGGACAGTAGTTGGCAGTCTAACCTTTCACCACAGAGCAACGCCTCTCACCATAGAATAAAGAAACCTCACCATGTTTTTGATATTTCTGAATGAGGATGTTACGCAGAATGCCTTATGTTTATGTTCGGGGCAACAGAGTCACATGTTTTCAAAGGAATTGCATTTTTTCCAGTTTGCACTTCCAACGATTATGGATGCATTTTATTTTATAGATCAAACGTTGGAACAGTTTCGTGGCAAAATCAGAGACGTGAAAATTGCAAAAAAATATTCATGGCTTGAAACAGAAACAAAACTGACAGGCCAGTTCTCCAGTTCCAAAGAAGGCCACAGTGTTGGACTGGTGGTCCGGGCCACTCACTTCAAAAAAATCAAGTGGAGTATAAACTCCAGCCAAAATGAACAAAAAAAAGACACAAAGTGGGAAAACTGAGAAAACACAATCCTCAGGGGTCCAAGACAGTTGGACCACAGGGAATAATTAATGAGTATAAACAGGAGATCACTATGGGGTAAAACACAAATGAACCGAGAGCAGAAAAACAGAGTATATTTTAAAGGGAGAAATGGAGACAATGAGACACGGTTGAAAGCAAAGCGAAGGAAACGGGAAAATCAGTAATTAAGTGGAATTAAAGACCGAGAGGGGAAAATAAACCTTCAAACTAATACCAGGAATCAAATCCAAACAAAGTCACAGTGGGAACATAAAACCCTCCAGTCATTTGGTTCTGTGTCTCTGAGGATAGTTACATAACATGTTTTTGTCACCTCCATCACATCAGCAGCAGGCCACACCGCTTGACTGAAACCTTCTTTTTATAGAAGTACCGGCTCCTTATATCAGCCGGCGTAAAACACGGAGCGCGTGTATAATCACACAACCATGTAACCCTCTTGTGCCCATGTGTGAAACAGAGATATTTCCAGGTATGCGCTCCAGCACTCACCCTGAAGTAATCGCTGCACGCTGCCAGGACGGCTTTGTGAGCGTGGAACTTCTGCTCGCCAGCGACGAGGGTGACATCACACAGCAGGCCATCCTTCCTCTGCTGGTTGAGGGCAGAGAGGACAGAGTCCTGGTGGGACTTTGACTGACAGAGCCTCTGTCCTGTCAGCATCTCCCTATTACTGCGCACACACACACACACACACACACACACACACACACACACACACACACACACACACACACACACACACACACACAAACACACACACACACACACACACACACACACACACACACAAAGAAGACAGGTCGTTAAACGTACAGATCTACAGATGAGATAAAGCTGTGTTTATTTTACTGCTACTGGCTCGATTCTTATCACCACTCCTACTTCTATTTCTTTGTCTGGTAATATGAACACCACCACTATAATTAAACCCATTGAAGCACATCCCCTTTGAAGAGAGGCTGCCTAAATGAATTATATAACATTTTGCTATTCATACCTTTGCATTGAAACTGGAAATGAAGTTTCCATCAATTATTTTATTGTTTGACAGGAAAACATAAAAACATTACACCGTTGCTGCAGCCTGGTTCTTCGGCAGGTTGATCGGTCCATAATAATAATAATAATAATAACAAATACCTGGAGGATGGATACTAGTATTAAACTATAAAATAAATACATAGAAATATCAGTCTGCTTACACAGAAATATAAGTCTACTAGAAACATGGCAGTGTGTTCTAAACTCAGCGTAAGGAATGTCATCTATATTTGTTTATTGCCTTGTCCATTTAATTTAAAATCATTTATATGACGTTTGTACTGTGAGAGCTCAGTTAATTGGAGTCAAAGTCAAATACAAATACATGGCCAATAAAGCTGATTTTGATTATGAGCATGTTGTCATGCTACTTTTTACATATAGCTATGTAATAACCATCATCATCATCATTGCTATTATAATAAGTATTATCAGCATTTCAGTGAAGAAAGAAGGGTAAACAGTTTAGGTATCTGTTAATTACATATCTGACAAAAAGTTGTATTTCCAAATGCTTTTATATCCCAGAATATCAAAAGGCTGCTCTCTAGTGCATGAGAGATGAGAACAGGACATTTTTGCAGTTTTTGAGTTATGCCCTCGAAACCCACATCTCCCACAACTCTGAGGTGGAATTCCACTCACAGAGCTGGTACAACTTGTAACAATGGGGACGATGGAAAACGCAAACAATGAAGCTTCCAAAGTAAAAAAAGACCCACATTTCTGTATTGGATGTTGTGCAGAAAGATATGCTCCAAAAATAATGTTACAGACAGACGGACGGAGGGAACATATTCCTGCCTTTGTTAGTTTGTTCAAACAGTAAATACATATAAATGAATGACCACAATAACTAGGCTTATGCTGTCTTCCCCGACAGGAAGGGTATCCCTCTTTGCGGCGGTTCATTTGGCGTAAATTCTGACTACGTTTGGCCGACGGTTAGGAAGTTATTTACTAAAAAACATCGTCTTTCGTAAAATAAGCTCCCTTAATAAATAGAATATGAGCTGTTAGGGTAAAATACGGCAGATACAAGCTAATTCTCCTCAAGTTCATTCATATGTAACAAAATTTGGACTGAATCAGACCAACGGTTGAGAAATGATGGCCTGAAAACCTTTTGAGATAAAGCAGTTCATCCTGGCACTAATCTCTATGAGGGTATAAAACTTCAAATGAGCCATGAAATCATTTTTTTAAGTTATTGCATTAAAAGGATCGGCGATGTAGAGGGACCATCGGCATCAGAGGATGTAGTTATCAGGATGGTGCGAAGGGATGAAGAAGATTTTTAAACATGGAGAAGTGCTTTAGAATGACCGTGCAGCTGCTCAGTGGGATGTGATCTAAAACCATTCTAGACATCCTGTGTTTTTTAAAAAGTCCTGAGTTGGTACTATAGTTTGAGGTTTCCTTCTGAAAGTTGATTTCATCTGCTCCCCCATCTTTCTTCAGTGTTTTCACTTCATGTACTTTTTGTCTCATGATTGGTGTTCTGAGCAGCACAGTGGTCTAGCGCGGTGGTTGACAAAGTCTTGGTCGTGACACACGGGGATCCACATGAGATTTTATTCAGGTCACCCAATAAGGATTTTATTCAATGATTATTTTTGAATTATGTCAGCATTACACCTTTAAGCCGGATAAGTCTAGCTCCACCACACAGGCAGTTCAGCCAATCACAACGGGGTATTAAGGACCTGGCGGGCAGTGCTTTGTTCAGAATTTGATGAGAGAGACTGAACTTGAAACCCGATACACCTGCCTGGAACGCAAGATAAGGCCCAATGGATCACATTAGCGAGGTAAAGCACACCACGGACCTCCTGAGGGATGTGGTTGAAAACATTTGATTGGCTCTGTTGAAAACAGTATTAGCAGTGCTTACAGCAACTGGCTCTGATAATAGATATGAGCATCAACCTTCAAACAACATGTAGAGAGCAAACACCAGGAACCAAAACGGGAGAATAAACACAATTCTAAGTTAACTTAACTTAGCAGTTACATCCATTTATTTTGGTCTCGTCATAAACACATGCCTGCCAACGTTTCGGCCTAGTGGGCCTTCATCAGAGCACAAAGGGAGACTGGAGATGAGACAGTTTACAGGGTGGTACCTTCTGAGGTCATAAAAGAGTTCTATGAGCCTGGTTGGCTTTGAGGTTTGATTGGAGAAGAAGTAGAGTCTGTTTCTATAAGTCAAACTATAACTTTGACTTTGACTTGTAGACATTTGACTATAAGTTTGACTTTTCCCCCATCTGGGTATCAGCTTTGTTTTAAGTCATCCAAACTAGGTTGGATCAAAAGACTTAAGTGTCATATATTTCCGAATACATCATCAGCCATGAACCTCAGGATCGACGGGTGATTAAGCTATTCTCAACAGGACACCCCCGCCCCCCTGAGGAGAGGATTGAATTCATCCATCCTAATTAATCTCAACGTCCCCATCGTTCACGGTGTGGCCAAAGATGCCTTCTTTAATCCCTGTTTTTCACCAAAGGTGGTGTGTTTGATGGAATCTGCGAGGATCCAGTAGTTGTAAGTAGTTGTAATTTAGATGTATATCCTATCATTTTCAAACGGCTTCTTTACCTATTCAAGATAATAATCAAGACGATGCAGATAAAGATGCAGTGAAAATGGTGAGGAATGTTCAATTATGCAAAAATCTGGAATTTTGCAATTTATAGATGTGGCAGCATAACATAAAGAAAGACGCCAGAAACAAAGTAGGGTTTCAGAGAAAGAGTGTTTCTTATTCTTTGTGCATTTCGTCTGCATTACCTTTAAGGTTACATCTGTATGTTCCCTCCTGTGTGTCTGGTTTCACCTGTGTCTCTTTAACCTTTCCCTACCAGTGTATATGATGTATTGTTGTGTCTCAAGTCATGTACTTCCATGCAGTTTGAGTGTTTAAGTGAGTTAACACTAACAAGTATGTCAGAATATAGTAAGCTATGATTAGGATGACCGGGTAGGAGCAGGATCTCAAAAAAGGAGGCTTGAGGCAGATGTTGGGCGCAACTAGGTGTTTATTTTCACCTACAATGAAGCCTCCTCCAGTGCAGAGTTATCGTCTTACTACTTTTTATACCAATAATGCTATTATACACGCACAACTGCTAATGGGAATAATCTTCATTACAGCTATAAGTAGCTGGACGGCATACTAAAAACGACCCGAAGGTGTGGATGTGGAATGCTGGACACTAAGCCTCAATCGTGGCTACGTAACAGAAGGGGAGCATACAAACATTCTACGTAACAGAAGGGGAGCATACAAACATTCTACATGCTTGTGAAAAGGGCAGCAGAGGCGATGATGGTAACGATGGAGAACAATGTACATAAAGGTGATCTCTATTTCACATGAGTTTTTGAGAGAGCATGAAACTACTCATTTTTAGTACGGATGGACAGAATTGAGATATGAGAAAACACTACAGCGTTGAAATCCACAATCTATGCACTCTGCATGCTTGCAAACTGTCTGAAGTAAAGTGTATTATGGGATGCATGTGTGACGCTCTCTACAAGACAGCTCAGAGCCGCTTTTATTTTCTCAGGAGACTCAGATCCTTCAACGTCTGCAGAGTCATGCTGCAGATGTTCTGTCACTGGGTGGTGTCCAGCGTATTCTTCTTAAACGCTGTAGTGTGCTGGGGCAGCAGGGTGAATGCAGCGGAGGTCAACAGAAACAATAAGTTCATCAGGAACGCGGGATATGTCCAGGGAGTGGAACTGGAGTCATTGGTGCAGTTGTCAGAGAGGAGGATGCGGACGAAACTCCTCAATATTATGGACAATGCCCTACATGCTTATATAGTTGGTATAAGTCTGCATGTCACTCTGGAATCAGCGAGGACAACTACAGTCATTCCTTATAACACCATTACACTGGACAACTCCTCCCCTTTTTTGCAGGATGGACAGCTGAAAAATCTCCCCATAATTCAGGAGAACATATTACATCTATTACTTCTATCATCACGAGCAATCCATTGCTTCAGTTTTATTATTATGTGCAATAAGAGTATGCTCACTGTTATCCTGTTTGTATTATTTTATTTCATAGTTTTATTATCAATGAGCAATTGGAAACTCATTATCATGCTGATGGAAGTTATTTCCATAGTATTTTTAGTAAAAAAAAAAAATTTTTAAACTCAAAGTGAGTAAAATATGATCTATTGGAATTAAATACGTGTAAAATGACACAAACAGGATAGATTTCCACGACTCGATTCATATGCATCAAATTTGGACTAAACCAGACTAGCGGTTAGGAAGTTGTTTCCTTAAAAACTGTGTTTTTTTTATAAAAAGATTCCTCTATTTAGTAAAATATGATCTGTTAAAGTAAAACACCACATATACAAGAAAAATCTCCTCGAGTGGATTTATATGCACAACATTTGGATTAAATCAGATCAACAGTTGAGAAATTATTTTCCGAAAACGTTTGGAGATAAAGTTCCCCCTAGTGGCGGAAATATATAACCGCCCTTTTCCAAAAACGTCATCTTCTTTCTTCCAGGTGCTGCGGTCTATGTGGGTATACATTTAAAAAATGATCCATGACATAGTTTTTGAGTAATAGGATCTTTAGAAGACTGCATTTGTCTTAATGACAAAAAATAGTTTATACGAATTTACCACATTAAAAAAAGGTCAAGATTTGAATCTGTAGATCTATATGTTACATGTGTGTTTTTTCTATTCCCTCTGTGAAACTAAGGTGGATATTGATTTGGATTTATGCTATGGAGAGGAAATAATTGTATAAAAGTAGAATATCAAAAGGCAAACTATCTAATTATTGTGGGTAATTTAAGTATAAATGTTGATAAGCTAGAATGTAAAGAATGTGAAATATGCTGCAGGCAAGATGACCACCTCTCAGATGTTTCCATGGAAAGAATGCAAAACAAAATTAATATTTTATTCAAAATACCAAGATGTGGAAGAGTGTAATATAGTAAATATGTTATATACATATATACATATATGTATATATGTACACATATATTTATACATATATACATACATATATACATATATATAGATGAATAGATGAGGAACAGATGGGCGGGCATACTGACTGCAATATCCCTGCTGTCATTTTCCTATCTAGGGGATAATAGGGGGATAAAAAGAGTTTTCTTTTTTCATGTTTGTAATCCGAATTAAAGTAATTATTCAAATTAAAACAAATTGCAGATTAGACATGTGCTACTTTACTTATCACACTAAATACTCGCAGCGAGTGACATTTCCATTATGTACCCACACTAACAAAGAGCATTTCCTGCCATCAGTGAGTCCCTCAGTCCTCAAGTCAGATTCTTTTTGGCGGATGAGACAAAGACACAGATGACAGAGCGTGTTTGCGAGATTGAGGCTGAGTGATGGACCGCTGTGATCCTTGTTGCACCAAATTTACCCTGTTCCCCCACCCATCCTCAGTCTGAGTGCTTGTACCCATCCGTCAACGACACAACGCCCTGTCCATCCTAATCCATCTCCTTGCACTCACAGCTGCAGCAGGCGCTGCCAACGCTGCTGGCCGCCAGGAGGCTCGCTCTGTCACCTTCACGGTGATCAGGTTTAAGACTGAGGAAATAATGGGTGTGCGTGGGTGGGTGCACAACAGGCCAGAGGTGGGATCCGTGATGATGCAGGCTGTTTATTAGTTGGGCTGAGAGGGAAGAGATAGGCTTAGACGAGAGGGAGGCGAAAGTTTTACAGTCCGGAGAGGGAGACTCGGTACGAGGTATTTGAGGAAGCCCTTGAGGCCTTCTGTGATAATGGATATAGGATGGAAATATCTTTACATCCATCAGTTACATCACAGTGGCCCCACAGCATCGATTTATGATCAATATCTTCTTCTTCCTCTTTTATCAGGGGTAGCCACAGCAGATTTTTCGTTCCATTTCCTCCTCTACTCTGCGTCTTTTCCGTAACAAACACCACCTTCTTGTCTTAACTCACCACATCCTTGCATCTTCTCTTTACCCGTTTCCCTGCATTTATATCCTCCTCCAAACATGCCGTTCATCTCTATTATGGACGTATATCTACCAATATCTTGCCTCCCTTCAAATTGCACTATTGCACATCTGCAAGTCGTCTATTTAAATTCATACTAATACGAACCATTGGATATCGGACTCTTCCTTTTTTTCTCCCTTTTCTTTAGATATGTATATATACATCTTATGTATGTATAGAGATATGTATGTATATATCCTTTATATGTATATATATATCCTTTATTTATAAATGTATATATATATATATACACATACGTAGGATGTATGTATGTATCTCCTATGTATGTATATATGTATGTCTTTAGATATGTATGTATATATATCCATTTATATATATATACATCCTATGTATGTATATATATTTATCTCTACATGTCTATACTATTTCCTATTACATAGTACCTCTTAGCTGCTGTGACGACTGAATTCCCCTTTGGGGATTAATAAAGCATCCATCCATCCATCCATCCATCCATCCGTCCGTCCATCCATCCATCCATCCGTCCGTCGGTCCGTCCGTCCGTCCATCCATCCATCCATCCGTCCGTCCGTCCGTCCGTCCATCCATCCATCAATCAATCCGTCCATCCACACATCCATCCATCCATCCGTCCATCCATCCATCCATCCATCCATCCGTCCGTTGGTCCGTCCATCCATCCATCCATCCATCCATCTATCCGTCCGTCCGTCCATCAATCCATCCATCCACACATCCATCCATCCATCCGTCCATCCACCCATCCATCCATCTATCCATCCGTCCATCCATCCATCAAACCGTTCCTCCGTCCATCCATCAGTCACCATCCTACCCTCCAAAGTGTTCGTTCCTGATCCTCAGCCCTCATCCTCTTCCTCCCATCACAAACCTCTGCTTTCACAACTCCAATACCTGCAAATCTGCTTCCTGCTTCTCCATCCTCTGCACTCCTTGCATCAAAGCTTGTCTCACTATTTCTTATACACCTTCACTTTCTCTCTCCCTGAGACCTTCCTGTCACAAATCACTCCTGAGATTCCTCTCTTTCCACTCCACACTGCACTCCTTCCTCATCTACCTACCGCACTCAAATTCTTTCTCATTATTTGAGATGTTTATATGTTAAATTTATGCAGAGGATAATGCTGAATTTTGTGGTAGCCACTTGAATATCAGGTTGAATTCCTTCTAGGTGTATGTTTAACTTGGGTATAAAGCGTTTCTAGTTCAGATTTATTATTGCAGTTTCATAGAAATTGCTTGCTAAACAGAGACCGAATTTTTTTGAAGATAACAAAAATTGAAGGAGCACACAAACAGATATATTCCTCATAATGAAACAAATAGAATATTTCCACCAGAGTCTTCTCGTCTCCTCTTTCAAACCTCACGAACCCCACAGGCTTTGTTTTTTTTTCACCACAGGCTTTGCGGTTAGAAAAACTGTGGTCACCAAGCACAAAGCCCAGATGACATCATCTGAGCTTATTATTCTAAGTCTGGAGACCTTCCAGATACACAGAAGATAAAAGTCAACTGATTTATGAGGCTGAGGGAAAAAAGAACACTGATCACCAGAAAACTGACCAAGCATGTGTAAAAGTGGTGCTCAAGTTTTGCTTTGACGCCCCGACGTGATCCTCATCTTTTTCATCTTTACGATCTTCAAAGGAGTTGGCAATAAAAATCACACAAACGATTGCATTAAAGAGAGAAATCAAAAAGTTCAGGAGGCCCGTTTAAATTTGGCGATGCTCTTTATTCATCTGAAAGTCGATAAATCTCCTGACAAGGCCAGAATGACAGAAGTGTGTATTAAAAGCCTGATCTATTCCTCTCTCTTATAGATCTCTATAGTGCATCACAAGATGTGAGCATGTGCAGTATGCTTGAAACTACAAACCCTGGCTCTTTTTTACAATATCTGCAACCTTTTATCAAATAAAATATCTGTTTCTGAGTCATTTTTAAAGCGTTATATAAGTAAAAATCCCGTTGAATGGGACTTACAGCATGCTTTCCGCCTGAAAAGCTGTATTGACAGTATTGAGACAAGAACAAACACATTGTTGGTTTTGCTCTTTGGCAGGGATTTGCTGTCAAAAATATAAACTATAAAGCCTTCTCCATTGAAGTGGATTATCCTCATCTAACCTCTACACAAGTGAATCCAAACAAAAAGGTTGATGAGAACAGCGTAGCCTCAAACGCGTATATATATTATATGCAGGCAACATTTTGAGGGGGCACGGATGAAGAGCAATCTGGTGAACATCCTCTACATTTGAAACAATTTGAAAGAGTAATTTTTCTGTTTCCAGGTAAGGCTTCTCACCTGGGGCTGGGTTCAGAAGGCATGCCCCTTTGCAAAGGAGGAGTAGATTGTGGTGGAGGTGCAGAGGGTGTGTCGGGTGGCTCCTGAGGATTGCTGTCTCCTCACTGGGAACGTACATCAGCCTGATAGGACGGAGAAGCACATTTCAAATTCACTTAGATGATCTCCTCGAGCGAACCGCACCGTATCAAACCTCCGGTGCGATGCGTGGAAGAATACAACCACGCGTCTCCTCTCTCAGACTCATTGATCTCGATTCGACAAATTTCACATCCGTTCTTTTTCGAAAGCCTTCTCTCTTGTAGCGCAGGAGATTAAAGTCAAGGTCTTCAGAGAGAGGAGTAAACAACTTCTACAAACAAGCCGGGAGACCGCGCCGCGCCAATCCCTCTGGTGTAGCTGCAACCCCGACTTAATGTTCTACACACCTGAATCTGTTATCCATCCGTGTCTCCTGTGAGATCACAGCCAGCCGCCTGAGCGGATAGCAGAGGTCGGCACAGATGTACTCCGAAACCGCCGCTGCTCTGGAGACTCTGATTGAAATACTACGGCAGAGATTCGCCTCAGGTCCTCGCTTCACGGCTGGTTTAGCATGTGTTTGGATGTGGTTCACCTTAAGTGTAGGCTGGGGTGAGTGCGCCGCTGGCTGCTCTTGCGTGCGGTCCCCAGCCAGATCCAGTTATTGATCTGTGAGTGAGTGACCTTCAGACACCCAGCCTCGGGCGGTGGCCACTGACTGATGAGGGAGAGAAGGACCTTGTGCCGTGATCCTCAGTCCAATACAAGCCGGCTGTGCACATTTCATATCTCATAAGCTTTTAATACCGTGGCTTCAGCATAGAGAGAGAGAACCGTGCGTATATAAAAAAGCATGTCTGTAAATCACACCAGGAGGTCAAATCAGGACATATTCCGTCTTATAATGTATTTGTATTGGTCCATGACCCAAATTTAAGCAGAGGGGGAGCCAAGGGCAGAGCTAGAGGGGCTCTGAACTGCCCATTTTATAGATTTATAAGCAGTTAAGATGCTAATAAGAATTTAAGTGACAAATATCTCAGATGGGACGTGTGTAATTCTGGTGTAATGCTGTATAAACTGTAAAAGTATACAGTAGATCACCTGTTTCATAGTATTATATGTATTACATACCTGGGAAAAGGATGTTTTATGTAGAGACTGGCACAGGATGTCAATGTAATATCAGAGATATGTTGGACTCACATCTAACAGATGATTAGATTTCAGCTGGAAATTAAAATCGACTTAACTTCAAAACCCAACATTGGTTAAGCATCAGATTAGGAGAGGAATGGAATTTTGGTTGAACTTCAGAATCTAATATCTGTCGAAAACCAGCATCCACTCCCCGGGGCTGGGCTTGAGCTTATGGGTGCACACTAGAAAAATCACCCTTGCATCACAAGCCTTCACTAGTACAGGCAGAACATGTGAACTCTACAGTCCCCAACTGCATTCAAACCCAGAACCTTACAGCCGGGAGACAACGGTTCTACTTTCCCATACTGCAAACAATAACATTAGCTGTTGACTTTAAAGGAAGTTGTTGAATTTTTTTGTATGAACCTGGACTGTTACACTGTATAAACCAAGAAAATTTTACTGTATAGACCAGCGCTGTTTCACTGTATGAACATGGACTGTTTCACTGTACGAACCTGGACTGTTTCGCTGTACGAACCTGGACTGTTTCACTGTACGAACCCGGACTGTTTCACTGTACGTCTATGGACTGTTTCACTGTACGAACCTGGACTGTTCGCTGTATGAACCTGGACTGTTTCACTGTACGAACCTGGACTGTTTCACTGTACGAACCTGGACTGTTTCACTGTACGTCTATGGACTGTTTCACTGAACGAACCTGGACAGTTTCGCTGTACGTACCTGGACTGTTTCACTGTATGAACCTGGACTGTTTCACTGTATGAACCAGGACTGTCTCACTGCATTTTGTATGTTACATATTAAGCCCTTTGAGCTTTTCCCATTGTTTTATAATCAGATTTATGAGATATTACTCAAACGGATTGCCCACCATTCCTGATCAAGTTGCTCATTTTGATGTATAATGTACATGTATGCAGTGAAAACTGGGAGAATGAGCATGGGAACAATGGTATGGAAGAAAATAGAGTTAAAGGAATAAAGTAATAATGTGTTTACTGAATAAGTAGTCAGTGCGCTCATATAATAATAATAAAAGTAGCAACAACAATTGTCTTCATTATTGTCATTTTAAACACTTTCATCTTAACACCTATTATCATAAAAAGTTTTTCACCTGATTTTCATTATTTTCATTTTTTTTAAAATAATAACCGCTTTCTTTCCAGGATTTAACATCTTTCTTGAATGTTGGGAAAGGACAACTTCTGTTGTTCTGGGCAGCATGGTGGTCTTGTGAGGACAACTGCTGTTTCACAGCATGAAGTATGTGGATTTGGGACTGTGGGGAGTCTGTATGGATGAATCGGTGACTCTAACATTTGCTCCTCTGAGTGAACTTGAATTTCAACCCTGCAGTGAACAAGTGGCCACAGAGGATAAATCCATATCGGTTTATGAACGGAGTAGATTTTGAAGTCAAAACCAAAATTCAACGTCTGTCCAATGCCGAGCAAAGACGATAACCCCATTTTCATTTCTGAGTAAAATCAAGTCTAGTTTTTCAGACCTTTGTGAAGTTACACTGACACCCTGTACCAGTTGTTGCATATTATGTTTTCTATGCATCCTGGTTTCAAATTCAATAAATCAAGAATTGTTTTTATTTTCTACACCAAAAATTTTAAGTGTATCTTTGCTTAAAGCTAAAGAGCCAGTGTCTAACAAAGGAGTGACTGGTGAAATGTAAGAACATATTCTTTAAAAAAGGAAACATGCATGCTGGAGATATAATGGTGCAAAATGTGGCCCCTGCGTGATAAAAACCCTAGATCCACCACAACTGACTATAGATCTGATTGGATTCAACCTACAATGACTAAACCTGATTTAGCCTCAGACATGATTGAACACAGGAGATGTTAGTTTGTATCTAAGCATTACAACAAGAGGACCATTGTTCCCGGGAAAACAGTGAAACCTCCTGACTGGAGACGAACATTGAGTTTAATGACGCCCTTTACGCAAAAGATGCAACCGGCATCAACCTCGAGGAGGCTTTTGCTTTTAAGATAAAGCAGACCCCGTCTGGGCATGGACTGTCACTTTTTCTAAAGCTCCCATCTGTCAAAGGGTCTCCTAGCAACAGGCCGGCGCCTCCTCGGTCCACAAACTACGAGGACGGAGAACCAGCTCCGCCGTTAGACCATAATAATCCGGTCAAAGAGCGATCAATAGTACAATTCGGATTGTAGGGCAGCGTGCTGCTTTGCAGGAATTTACTGTATTCTACTCTCTCCTCTTAATCCGGCAACAGCTCACCTACCTCATATGAACGTGTGATGATCCGGTCCCGTCCTCTCCGCCGCTCCTCCGGTCTCATCTGATGTCCGAGGTCGGTGTTGGTGAGAGAGGGGAGAGGAGATGCGCTCTGTTATCACGGACACTTAATGTGTGACAGTGTAGCACCTAAATGATTAGATCCTAACCCCTCCCCTCCTCTCCACGGCGGTCACATGAGCGTGGACATGGAGGGGGCAGCGCCCCCACGTGGAGAACCGAGACAATGCACATTACTGTTACACTACACATCGTGTGTCACCTGAAGACGTGGAGGTCCTCACATTAAACAGTATGATTAATGTTACTTTAATTTAACACATTGATGATTGATTAACCCCACGAGCCACGGTGGTTCAGGTGGTAGAGCGGATGTCCACGTATTTTAAGGTCAGTGGTTCAATCCTCGGCCACTGCAGTCAAGGTGTCCTTGGGCAAGATACTGAACCTGGAGTTGCTCCCAATGGCTGTTCCATGGGTGTGAATCATGGCGTGAATGGTTACTGCTCCTGATGAGCAGGTAGCCTTTTGCATGGCAGCCTCTGTCATCACTGTATGAATGCTTGTGGGAATGAGGGAATGATGGCTCACAATGTAAAGCGCTTTGAGTGTGCGAACAGATTTAAAAAAAACATATACTCCATTTACCAATTACTATACTGTAACAATTGGATGCTTAATGTTACCGTAATGTCACACTGTGATGATTAATCTTAATGTAATATAACACTGTGATGATTAATGTTACTGTAATGTAACACTCTGATGGTGAAAGTTACTTTAATGTAACAATGGAATGCTTAATGTTTCTGTAATGTAAAACTTTGATGATTAACTTTACTGTAATGTAACACTCTGATGATGAAAGTTACTTTAATGTAACACTCTAATGATGAAAGTTACTCTAATGTAACAATGGAGTGCTTAATGTTTCTGTAATGTAACACTGTGATTATTAATATTACTGTTATTTAACACTGTGATGATTAATGTTACTGTAATATAACACTGTGATGATTGATATTACTGTTATTTAACACTGTGACGATTAACTTTACTGTAATGTAACACTCTGATGATGAAAGTTACTTTAATGTAACAATGGAATGCTTAATGTTTCTGTAATGTAACACTGTGATGACTAATCTTAATGTAACATAACACTGCAATGATTTATGTTACTGTAATGTAACAGAGTGATAATTAATGCTACTATAATGTTACACTATGATTATTAATATTACTTTTATTTAATACAGTGATGATTAACTTTACTTTAAAGTAACACTCAAATGATGAAAGTTACTCTAATGTAACAATGGAATGCTTAATGTTTCTGTAATGTAACACTGTGATGATTAATATTACTGTTATTTAACAATGTGATGATTAATGTTACTGTAATTTAATACTGTAATGATTAATGATACTGTAGTTCAACACTGTGATGATAAATGTGTAATTTAACACTGTGATGATTAATAGTAGTGTACTGTAACACTGATTATTAACGTTACTGAAACGTAACACTGTGACAATTAATGATATCGAAATTTAACACTGTTATGATTAATGTGTAATTTCACACTGTGACGATCAATGTTATAGTAATTCAACAATGTGATGATAAATGGTACTGTGATTCAACCCTGTGATGATTAATGTGTAATTTAACACTATGATGATTAATGTAATGATACTGTCATTTAAAGTACACTGTACTTTAACACTGTACTTTAGCACTGTGGTAATAAGTGTGTAATTTAACACTGTGACAATAAATGACTCTGTAATTCAACACTGGGATCATCAATGACACTGTAATTTAACACTTTCATGGTTAATGATCCTGTAATTTAGCTCAGTGATGATTAGTGTGGAATATAACACTAGGATGATTAATTTCCCAGTAAAATTAACACACGATAATTGATGTCACTGTAATTTAACACTTTGATAATACATTTTAAAGCGATTTAACAGTTTTTATTAATGTTACTGTTATTCAACACTGTGATGATTATTGTAGCTTTTATGTACTACTGGGATAATTGATGACATTTTAATTCAAAAATGCACAGTGACATCTAGTGTCATTTAAGAGAAACTACACGATGCCCTCGTCTTTCCTTTAAAAACGATCTTGCATAATGATACTGATATTACACTTTTATGACGAAATAAGTTGAATTGATGAAGTATGTTTATGTTTATTTTCCTAAAACATCGACTGAAACGAAAGTGTTGTGACTCATGTTGGATGTATATAGTCTTGCTCTATTGTGAGACAGACTCCCGTCCTTCAGCTGCATGGATGGTGCTTTCAGGTGCTTTCCGTCAATCTCACAGTCTCACAGTCTGCGTGTTGAAACGTAACTTTGCATTGAAATCTCTCTTTTCAGAGAATACCTCTTCGTCAGTTTGCCCCCATCTTACTTATCTAACCCTCTTTTCTACTTACATCACAAATAAAATCTTAACAACTTGCAACTTTTACTCACCTTTAAAAATGAAAATACAAGTCGAAATGATACGAGTTTGTTTAACAAAAGAATATTGGGTCTGATTTTCAGAATAATTGTTTTCCATTCGGGAAAATATTGGCACCACACTTAAATAAACGTATTAAGTATTCCTGCCTGTCCAGAACAAAACACCAACATTTCCAACTACACGTGAGCGCATCATCTCTTCCCAGACGCTTGACTGGAGCAGGCAGAAAGACAGTGCTCGAACCTGTCTCCGGAAAGACCAACAAACCCCCCGGAACCTCTCCAAAGACTCTCCATGTAGTCAGTTTGTTACACAAACTCCTGGTCAATGGGGGGTAAGTGTTTGTATTGACTGTTTTATCCATCAGTTTTTTATTTGCAACTTTTTCTGAAGTCTTTTTGGGCCCCCGGGTTGTCAGAGCAGAGTCCGGCTAGTATACTGTACTCTCTGCCCGCATATGGCGTCCGATTTACGGGAATCATTTCTGATCCTGCCGCTCGTCTGTCAGACTTGTCAAAGTAATTAGCTTCATGGAAATTTTAAGTAATTTAAACGTGTTAGAGACGTAATAATTGAGTTTTAACTAATATGTAAATGTCAGATTTAACATTGAAGTGTTGTTAGTAGTATGTGTGAAATGTTGACTAACTTGTATTGTTTGTGCTAACATGCTAACGATGCTAATAAATTAAGAAGTTATTTAGTCTGATTAGTGTAGTGTAACCACACAAGGTTACTCTACATGTAAACAGTGATCATATTGGCATAGGCTAAACCCTTACCGCAACTGATAAGCAGAATATGATAGTGATCAGGAAATCAATCTATCTCATATAAACAACCAATGTGTCCATTCATAGAATTATAATATAGTCATTCAAAATCAAACACTACTCATTACAGCACGAATGTTTTGTTTTACTGAATAGAATCAGAAATAATCTCTGAAGATAGTTTTGTGTTGACAACTTAAACCTTCTGATACTTTGCTTTTGTATCCACTTTGAAAGGCTATTCATACAATCAAGATGTTTGTTATATGCACAGTAGTAACATTCAATGGCTTTCTTACTTCTGCTGAAGAGTGACAGTGATGCTGATGTGATATTTAAAGCCACAAAATGTAGTTTAAAATGTAAACACTATTTATAATACAGCAGTATAAATTCAATACAATGTGCAATTAGGTTGTGAAAATATTGCAAACAGTAGATATATGTCACTAGTATGCATTGTTTTCTATTTTTTCAGCATAGCATTTAAGCACTTGTAAGTTGATTTATGCAAAAATCTCAAGCATGTATTCATGCAAGTTTACTGCAGACAAATTCTTAAAAGTTACAAGCTCCACAGTGCACTTGTATATACTTGTGGAAGTGTGTCACTTTTATGTGAAGTACAATAATGTGCATCAACAAGCTGAGACTCATTCTGCTGAACCTTCCTAGATCTTAAACATTCCCCACCCAGAGTAAACGAATACTCTTGAAATCTTGAATGAGGGATTGGCAAGATTTTGGTCTTTTAACTCCTTGTTACTGATGTGTCTTTAATCAGACCTTCACAAACCTGGAGCCTGAGGTTGTCATTGGACCGGATGAATGTTTGATAAATTCATCTATAACTTAGCGATTTTGTTTGTAGTAGCACAATGATAGGTTGTGTCATGTATGGTTTGCTGGGAGGGTGTCACCCTATTCATGCTCTGTAATTCTGTAGTAGTCAAAAAGAGAAAATAATAACCTGAAAAACCTTGTCAGCTTGGAATCCCAAAGGCACGTTTTCAATAAATGTGAGTTGTATTTCAAAATGAACCTCAGGAGATTGTTCTTGTGTTGCTAAATGTATAAACCCATTTCCACAAGTGGAGGAAGTATTTATCATCCTTGACTTGAATAAAAATGACTTATAACATACTTTAAAAATAGTCTGGTACAAGTGAAAGTGCAGCAGATCGAGATTTCTGCAAAATGCACTTAATGTACTGAGCCAGAAAAATCCTTTGTTACATTCACATTATGTTATATTCATTTATAATAATTACATGTGCACTAATGTAAAGCAGGATTTAGCAGATGATGTACATAGAGCTGCAACTAATGATTAATGTCATCATGGATTAATCCCTGTTCTATTATCACAATTAATTGATTGTTTGTTGGAATGATGAAGAGGAACAGAAATACCTTCATAATTACCGTGAGCTCAAAGTAACGCCTGAAGTGCAAAAAATAATTATTACGTGTTCTATAAAACAACATCAGATTTTTTTGTGTGCGATTAGTAGCTAAAGGTAGAAAATATTTGCCAGTTTAGTTACGTACAAAGCAGCATATAAAGAAAAAAAAATTATAAAGTACTATTTTTTTCAGATATGAACAGAAAAAAACTTTATTTTCAGTGATTGTGATTCTTGTCTTTGATCCAGAGTCACACCCTGAAGCATGATGGGAAAGTTCTATCTGCTGCAGCACCCATCGGCTTCACTAAGATGATCCCAGGACACGAAAAGTGGAGATGACAGCGTGAGCCAAAAGTATTCCGAGTTTGGTCCAAAATATCCTCACTCTGAGCCAAAAAGAAACCTATTCTAAAAAAAGAAATAAAAACATAGAGTCCAAACGCTCACTCCCAGTCGCCATGCTGATGCCAGGACCGCTGTGGGTATGCTTGGCTCTGATGTGGGTCGGCGGCTGCAATGCCCACAGCCTGTTTACGTGCGAGCCCATCAAAGTGCACCGGTGCTTCGGGATGCCCTACAACATGACCTTCTTCCCCAACATGATGGAGCACTACGACCAGGATATTGCAGCAAGTTATATGGAGGTGAGTCGTCATAACATCACTTGTATCAGTGGGTTGATCTGCTTCATTTTGCTGGTCTCTTTTCTTCAGCTATTTAGTTTTCCTGAAAAGAGATTAGAAGAGATCATCTGCAAAAAAATACGGTCAGACCTCAGAACTTAAACATTTCATGCATTTATTTTTTGTCTTCAGTTTTAGGAATCATTAACACAGATGTCTTTCAGTAAAATTTCTCAGGATGAATTTGCGATAAAACAAATTAATATTTATTGATGAGTAGTATACATTGATTAACAACATTCCTGACATGAAACTGTCAGACACTTAGGAATGAGTTGGTTTTAAAACTTAGAAGGAAAAAAAACCTTATTGTTAAAGGGTTTCATAGCGAAGGACCCTCCTTCATCCGCTCACACACTCCATCCTTTCGACTGGATGCGATGGACATGACATTTTTTCATCTCGAAACCAATAAAAAGTGGATGCTTTCACAATTTAACAATAGATGGTCAATCACAGTAAAAGAATCACCCCAAAACCTGATTTCACTCGTTTTTATTTTAGATTTTAAAGATAATGTTCTTTACCAAGTCCTCTTCAAAATATACAGTCAAGAGGGTTTCATATATTCTGCAATAAAAATCTTCCTTTTGAAGAATCCTTGGCATTTTGTGTTCCTTCATGAAGTCTGTTGTAATATTGTTAACAATATTCGATAAAAATATGCTTTGCATGAAAAGTAAATCTGTCATAAATCTATGCTAAAGAAGAGTATCGTCTGGGTAAAACGTTTTTTACTCTGTATGAAAAAACAGGTTTTAGGGGTTAAAAAACAATATTAGTCTCAGTTTACATTAAAGGGTTGTCATTAAATAGTTCTCTAGTGGGAAAACTTACTCTTCTTGGAAATAAGAATTATAAGTTATGTCACTTTTAAAGCTGATGGATGTCTCTAATCAATGTCTAAGATTAGTGCCATCATTATTTCTGTTTGCTGTTCTCATCTTTGAGCCTTCATAAGCACAATATTGAGTTTAACATTAGTATTAAATATAAGCCATCAACGGGCCACAGTTAAGCATCCACAATTTGTGCACAAAACATGGCCGATTGTGATAAAGGACTATCTAGGGAATAAACTATTTAAATTGTACTGCTGTGAACATGTTATCAATGAATCTGTACGCTTAAATTTGTATTTACCGCTGTCATATTTCATGGATTTTTAAATACTGCATCACTACACATTGAAAAAGTGAGCATTTGTGTGGAAGAAGGAGCATCTTTGCGCCGAAGCTATTAATGAAGGTTTCTTTAACAAGAAATGTAGATTAAGAAACAAGATCAGCGCTATTTACAGCAACTGTACGTGTGTGTGATACATGGGTCACATGCACTCAGAGTTATTTAACATACTTTAAATTGTTTCACACGGTAGAAGAGTTTAGGACTATCCTTAGAATGAAGGTACCATTTGTCTGAGACACATTTAATAGCAGTAGTTTCAATTTAATTTGTGTGAGGAAATCTTATGTATTAACAGCTCCAAGCAGAGTTTGGTTGGTAAAGCAGTCCCCCTGTGTATTATTGAGCCGTGGTCACAGATTTGATAACATGTGTGGCCCTATGCTGCGTGTCACTCCCCCTCCCCGTTTATCCGTTCATCCGACAAAGGCTGTTTTTTTCCGTTTCCGTCATTACAAGTTGACCCATTAAAGAGACAGAGCAAAACTAACTAGACAAGCTCCATTGTAAATGTGTTACACGGGGAAGACCAGCTCAGCAGGTGTGAAACAATATTGCAATAGGATCATTAGCTCGCTAGTTAGTCTTGCTTGCTTGCCGTAGCTCTCCATGTGGGCTGCACACACTCTCTTCACAATGCCAACACTCTAATGACTTAAGTTTACCTGCTGTTTACTCTAATTTGCTATGTTAAAAGGTTTAAAAAGTGGGAACTTGACTCAGTATCAGCATTTTGACAGATCATTCATGAAATTACATACACTGACTGGTCAACTGAGAATAACAATGATAATAATCTTTCCATTGTTCCCTTTCAGTTGTTCAGAAATAAACATTTTGTCCGGAAGTTTATATTTTGGAAGCAGGAAAAATCGGTAAAAGTAAGGATCTGAGCGACTTTGACAAGAAACAAACTGATGACTAGATGTCTTGGTCAGTTCATCTCCAGAACTACCGCTCGTGTTTGGTGGCCTGGTCTGCCATAGCTAGTTGTTTAAGGAAGGACAACTAGTGAACCAGCAAGAGGTTCACAGTCGCCAAGGCTTACTGATCCAAATGGGAGCCAAGAGTCTGATCTTCCGTAGAGCCAATTGCGGAAAAGGTTATACCCACTCCTGAGGGGGCTGAGCTGTTTTGATAACAAAACAGGACCTCAATAATGGTCGACAGGGGGTTTTAGTGTTATGGCTGGTGAGTGTATATTTTCCTAACACAAAAAGCCTTTGGCCTTGTTTTTCTGGTTTGCCTTTAGACCTTTTCGAAGTGTTGTCTTTGGTCTCTCCGCCTAAGCAGTGGTCTCAGGTTCTGTGGTTGTTCCATCCTCTGCCCTGACATTCCTGAGGGCCTGGGTTTGGGTTACACACCTTTGGTGTCAGAGCACCGAGCGTGAACGGTGATCTGTTGAAGAACTCTTTTGTGTTGAATCTGGCTACGGTAACATGCGAGAAGGTAGCAGGCTCTTTCTGTCCCAGCCGACTTGGCCAAAGGCAAGTTCATCGACTTTGTTGTGAGGTGACTTTGATTATTGGAGGAAGGGGAGGAACACACCCGCTCTCACACAAAGCCTAGCCTGCATACCACAATGACTACTCTCTCTCTGTTAATCCCTCACCCATTTCTCTCCCTGTATAGAGTTTTACCTCAAAGGTCCTGTCTCCCAGGGGACAGCCTTACACTCTTGCCCAGAATCAACATTTCATACTCTAAATAGCTCTCTCAGAAGGTGTTCAAGGATTTATCATAAAGCCCAGACGCTGTTATCAAATAGGTTAAGGTTTTTTGGAGGAGGTGCCAGATTACACCAATGTTTGCCAGTTTACGAAACATAAAAAGTTAAAAGTCAACATACACAGTGGATTGAAAGACTCCTTGATGGACTATAATGCACCAGGAACACTTGTGGATTTTTCTATCTATACAATCAGTGAATCCATGAAGTACCGTGAAAAAAATGTTTTGTTGAATTTACATAATTTTATTGTGTCAAGCAGCACAAAAAAAATACATTTATCTAAATCCAGATGATTTTAACCTGAGTTTACTTACATTATTAAAGTTGAATGTACTATTATCAATTTAGAGTCACCAATTCACCCAAAGAGCATTTATTTGGACCGTGTGAGGAAGCCTGAAGAGTACCTGGAGAGAATTAGCAATCACAGGGAGAACATGCAAATCCCACACAGGAAGGCCTCAGGTTGGGATTGAAACCCAGAACCTGCTATCTGTGTGGTGACAGTGCAAACCAACACTCCATAATCCCGCGAAGCTTGTATCCAGATCAAAGTTGCAGCATGTTTGCACATTTGTTAGAAAGACTGTCCACTTTTACCTAATTTTTCTTATTAATTTAAAAACGTACTAACTTAAAAGTGATGTATAGGATTCAATAAAGTATTAAAACCAATGAAATAAGCCAAAATTAAAATGTGTTACAATAACTTGGTCAGAATCTGTTTCTACTGTGTGCTATGTTCTGAAATTCTGATAAGTATGAGCTAATCAGCTCAACATTAGCCACTGATCCGAGCTGAAGATTTGTGAAATGAGGGCAGCTTTTACAGTAAATCTTGCCGAAAAGAAAATAGAGATCAGATTGTTGAGTAACGGGCAGCTCACCGAGAGGGAGGCCAGGACCTCCACAGGAGAGGAACAAGGACGCTTACTGTCCGAAATGGAGGAAAGGCCAGAGCCCCAGAGACGTGGGCCTACTGCCAGACCGGATTTGAGTCATTGAATAGTGGACTGTGTGCTCTGTGTGTGTTTTGTGTACAAGTATTATCTGTATAGACTGATAACCATCTTCTGGCGCATGTTAGTCTGATGAAATGTTTTCACTTTTTCGATGCACTTGTAATTGGTCATAATAAGAACCTCTGCGATTTGAGAAATTATTAACTAGCTCGGAATCCAAGGATTTCAAAACATCATAATAAATGTGACAGTGTCACCAATTAATCTGTACATATTTTCTGGTACACACACTAATACTGTGTCTCATCAGCAGCCTAACCTGTCATCAGCTGTATGCATTCCAGCCTTCCTGTCCCCTCATTGTGTATTTCCAAACGTCCGTGCACTCATTTCCTGTCACCTATACCACACCCCCCTACTCCCCCGGTCCACAGACTCTTGACCAGTGTGATGAAAAGGAAGAAGGTGGTTCCTAACCGGTGAATGGGCCTCTTTGTTCCTCTGTAGATCACTGTAGATCAACAAAATGAAGTTATGACAGCGCAGTTCAGTGGCCACCTTTTTTTGATATACGAAATCAATTTGGGACTAATAATAACCACTTTTGTATGTTGATGGGTTGTTATGACAAAGTCAACCAATATACCCTTTTTTCCTTTGAGTCTTGATGTAAGATCATCCTGCGTTTGTCATAAAATGGAAGTGACGCGTGAGTTGAAAATACACAGTTGGAAGCCCCCATTGCATATTAGGTTTATTGTTAAAATTGACTCATGATCAGCTGCTTGCAATAACTAATTCCAATAGAAAAAAACAGAAAATACAAGTTTTACTGACTACTGTCTCTACCCTTACTAACAAGCATCTCCAGTAATTTCTAGAGACCCTTTAGCTGCTATGAATTGCTTAGAATATGATGCAAAGCCAGAAAACAGTTTCTATCAGTGGTCCTAATGAATCCCAGCCCATTTCTCAGGGGGGAAAGCCAGAAGTTCGGTAATATTCACTTATTTATATCCTGCAGTCTCCTTCTTCAAATCTCAGCAGATACAGTATTTTTTTTCCTTGGGATTTAAGTGAGTTGACTGTGATGGCCACTCCAGAACATTCCAGGACTCCTTCTGAAACCATGCCTTGGTGGACTTTGATGTCTGCTTGGTATCATTGTCCTTTAGGAATGTCCAATGATGCCCAAGTTTCAGCTTCCTCAAAGAGGGAGAGACGTCTTCTCCTAGGATTTCCGGATACTTGATGGAATCCATCTTAACTCTCTACATGCTGCAGGTTTCCAGCACTTTAAAAAGCAAAGCAGCCTCAGAGAATAAGTGATATTCCGCCATGCTTCACTGTAGATAGGGTTTTTTATGGCACTTATCCACAGGCCCCAAAAGTTACAAGTATGTTTCATCACTCCTTAGAACAGCATTCCCAAACTTCTGCATGTCTGGAGTCGAGAATTCCCATGATTGTGGATCAGTAGTGGCGGAGTTCGTGGAGATCAGGCATGAGGCCCTGATGTAAATTTAGCCCTCAACAGAAAAAAAAACAGGGACTCTGCTAAATGGGTTAGGGTTAGATGGCTGGCTCAGATTTTTCACATCTGACTTTTTCAATGTGACTCTTAGGAGGAATAATTTTCAGGACGTTAAATCATTTACAGACTGCAGAAGTCATTAGAAGTGGTATTTTATGTTGCATGTGTGAAAAACATTAATAAATCAGTTGCAATGAGCTACTTAAACTGTTATTGTGTGATTTGTTGATCCAAACAGAGGGGGGAAAAAAAGCCAAATGCTAAGTTTTGCCTGTTTTCCGGCCATTAGTTGCACTTTTAAAGGCATGTTTGTAAACTTGCCGACTTTTGCTCTGCTTGAAATGATCACACGTTTTCTGAGGTTAAACCAATGTTTAAGTTATTTCCTTAGATAATAACCTTCAAAGCTGCTTTGTACTGACAGAGTCCACCTTTCTCTCCATCCAGCCGTTCATGCCGCTGGTGAACCTGCACTGTTCTCCAGATGTCCACTTTTTCCTGTGTCAAGCTTTCATCCCAGAATGCACAGAAGAGAACATGGTGATTCGTCCGTGCAGGGAGCAGTGTCAGACCGTTTTGTCCGACTGTGAAGAGAATATACGAATCTTTGGGATCACTTGGCCTCCTGAGCTGCAGTGTGACAAGTAAGAAAACCACAAGAAATTCCTGAGTTTTTTAATCATTGTATTTAACGTTTTTGTTTTTTTTCCTCACTAGATTAGACTCCTGTAGTCTTTCTAAAGATTTGACTCCAGCAACCACGGCATTAACATCGTCATCATCAAAGAGGGACCTTGGCTTCTGGTGTCCCCTGCAATTGAAGACCAAGCCAGGCCATGGATCGACGTTCCTGGGCGCTCAGGACTGCGCTCCACCTTGCTCAAACATGTACTTCAAACCCCACGACATTGAATTTGCCAAAAGCTTCATTGGCGTCTGCTCCATCATCTGCCTGGGCGCCACACTCTTCACCTTCCTCACTTTCCTCATTGACGTCAAGCGTTTCCGTTACCCAGAGCGCCCCATCATCTTCTACGCTGTCTGCTACAGCTTTGTGTCTCTCATATACTTCATTGGTTTCCTGCTGGGGAACAACGCAGCCTGTACCAAAGCGTCTCATCCTGCCGGGGTCGATACGGTGGTGCTGGGCTCTCAGAGCAAAGGCTGCACTCTGCTCTTCATGCTGCTCTACTTCTTCTCCATCGCCGGTATCGTGTGGTGGGTAATACTCACCATCACTTGGTTCCTGGCAGCTGGACCCAAGTGGAGCTGTGAGGCCATAGAGAAGAAAGCGGTATGTGGGTTAAGTATATATGGTTATTGTTATTATTATTATTATTATTATTATATTATTATATTATTTACTTTACCAGATTAAAATCTGTTTTATATGAGTGACCTGGCCGACAACAGCAGCATAGAAATTGTAAGAACAATAAATAGACAAAGTACAAAATTAGAAATCTCTCTGTCTCTCACCATTAATAGAAGCATAAATATAATCAAAGACTAATGAAATTAAGTCCAGAATGATTGCATTGCAATTTCAAAAGTAATCACATAGACCAAATAACCAAGTACAATATTTTCCTGATCCTTCAGGGTTTATCTAAATTCGCCAGAACGAGAAACAGAGTATGTAATAATAATAATAATAATAATATAAATTGGACTTATACAGTGCCTTTCTATGAACCCAAGGATGCTCAATGTAAAAGCTTTTTTCCTTTAGCTCGGTTCTGACTCTGGTGCGGTGGTAAAAGTCGTACAGAGATGGGCACTTAGCAACAACGCACAGAATACAGCGGTGCATCACAAATCCAAATCGTATGCAGTGTCCAACGTCTTTACGTACTTCTCAGGTGCAATCATAAATAGCTAGTCACCATAGTTCGCTTACAGACAAAAAGTGCATGTAATCAAAGGTTTCCTTGCCTGTATGGAGAAAAAAGATTTCTTTTGAAAAAAAGAAACCTGATCAGAGTTTCAGTTTTAGGACGAGTCCATCGATGTGTCATTGGGAAACAACAAGTTCTGATAAATAACAAAACCTATATTTTTATAACAAATGCACCAATTGCAAGTCGAACTGGCATATACCGATTTTTGCCGATTCTGTTATATTTTCTTTAAAGTTAAGAATTTATAATGAGTAATGTATTTTAAATGTTTCTTATTTTGAATGCCTGTGCCTCAGGCGATTCAATTTGAAGAGTGTAATTATGTTTGTTGTGCCAAACGCTTTTGGGGCTGTTCCGCCAAGGCTATTTCTGTCCTCAAGTTTAAAAACCATAAATGACCGTATTGATACATACATACATACAGCGGGCTTGTGGTTGTCTCTGAGCTCCTGCTAGCTTTAGCCTCTCTGCTAAAGCAAGCCTCTTAAAGGGGTGATTAAATGTGAAGTGTGTGATTAAGTAGTTGTTCCAGAAGTTTTCGGGGTTCTTCCTCAACAGCATATTTTGTCCTTACTGGTTTTATAAATTGCGAGCTTTGTGTTTTTCTGGGTTACTTGCGAGATGTTTGGAGCCGTGGTTGTTCACGCTTGGTTTGCATGTAAGGAGCATGTGAGGAAATTGGTACGAAAAAGGCCTCCAGTGTCTCTGCCCAGCCGATTGCCGATTTCGTCAAACTTTGTCTCCTAACCTTTAATATTTATAAGTTATAACCATTTCAATTTCAACTCCTTCAGCTATCGAGATCTTTGGAAGATTGGAAATTCTGTTAGGAAGACAGAAGCAGAGTTTAGGACCCAGGTGTAGACACAGAATGGATAAGAGGCGGAGCAGATGCAGTTAAAATTATTTAATAAGAAATCCAAAATCCAAAGGCAATACCCAAAAAAGAACTCCGCGGTCAAAATCAGATGAGCAATTGGATTTCGACAATGATAGCAATCCAGATGAACCAACAGGTAAAAGCAAAGTCCAAAAAAAAAACCAGAGTCAATAAAGCAGGAAAGCTTATGAAAAATCACACAGACTCCCACAGAGACTCTAGGAAAAAATGGCTAGAACGAGTGACAGGAAACACAGACAACGAACTATAACACAGACAACGAACTATAACACAGGTGATATGCACTGAGATAACCAGACAATGCGACACAGATCGAGGGAGAGCACAGGTGGACATGATTGACAATCACACATGGGAACAGAATCCCCGGACAGGCACATGGAGGGAAAGGAGAACAGGTGAAAACACTCAAAGACTACACAAAGACAGGGGAGACAAGAAACAGAACACAAAAACCAAACTAAGGAAGTGCAACGCTTACAGAAACACAAAGCTTTCACAATAAAACAGGAAACACAGTGCAGGATGAAGAAAAATAAAATAAATAGTACTAATACAAAATAAACCAAGAATTAACAAAATGAAAACATGAGTCATTAACACATTCGGGGGGTTTTTGCCTTTTGAGAACAGCATGAACTCAGATTTGTCTGCATCTTATACCAGTTTAAGTTAAGTTCAATAAGACTGAACAACATCAAAAAAGCTGACTGAAAAAGAAGTTCAAGGGTTTGACCAACTGAAAGTGATGAACATTGATAACTGTATCATCTGCATAATGGTGGAATGAAAGCATTTGCTCAGTTATCATAGAGATTCTTGATATACAGTAAATGGAGAACGGCAGTGGTCCTAAAATTGGAACCCTGGGGTACACCTTTTACACAGGGAGAAAGGAAGAGAAAGAGCAAGTAAAGGGGATACAGTGTATCCGATACACTGTTTTACCAGATACGAAGTGTGCAAACCAACCAACAGCATGTCCAGAGGGTGTGGTTATGGTGGGTCATAACACCCAGAAATGTTTTGGATGCCGTTGAATATATCGATCTCTGTGTGCTCCGTGTTTAGGTGTGGTTCCACTCTGCTGCCTGGGGGATCCCAGGGGCGCTGACTGTCATGCTGCTGGCTCTGAACAAGGTTGAAGGGGACAACATCAGCGGCGTGTGCTTCGTGGGGCTCTACGACCTGGACGCACTGCGCTACTTTGTGCTGGCTCCTCTGTGCGTGGGCGTCGTAGTCGGCCTCTTCCTCATCCTGGCAGGCATCATCTCTCTCAACCACGTCCGGCAGGTCATCCAACATGACGAGCGCAACCAGGAGAAGCTGAAGAAATTCATGATCCGCATTGGCGTGTTCAGTTGCCTCTACTTGGTTCCGCTGGTCACCCTGTTAGCATGCTACACCTACGAACAGAGTCATCGCAGCACCTGGGAGAATACCTGGATCAACGACCGCTGTCAGGAGTACAGCATCCCCTGCTCCCACAAGGTAGCCGTGCCTTGTGAACTAGTTATTTTTTACTCACTGTCCCGTAGTTATGGACACTTACTTAGTAAATCGCGTTTAGTGAAGGTCTGCAGTTTGTTATGGATGACTAAAAAGAGGTAGTAGCTTGTATCTTCCAGTTTATGTTTGTGTTGATGCACGTTCTCCAGTCATTACTAATCAAGCCTCGAATGCATTAAAAGATCAGTTTAGCCAAAACTAAAATCCACACATCATCTGCTCAGTCCAACGAAGAGATGGGTTTTCTTTTTTCTGGGAGGAAACATCTGAAGAAGATGGCATTTCGATTTTAAAAAAAGAAAAGAAAAAGCCCTGAGGTCCTAAATTGATTTATAAAGATGTTATTCATTCCCTTTCTTTTTTCTAACTTGAAAGCTTAAGTGTAGCCTCTTTGTGCACTCAAGTGCAAAATGCTTGAGTGCACCGACAGAAAAGATCAGAAAGATGAAGTTATTACATAACATCCATTTGTGACACATAATCACCACTTTTACATGTCGATGGGTTATTTTGACAAAGTCAACCAAAAGCTATTTCTCTTCTCCAAATCATGAAACTGTTAAATGGTAAATTTTGTCCAGTGTTTTGTAATAAAAGGGCAAATGATCAGGGAAGCTTAATTATTCAGCCCCCATTGTGTTTTAGCTTTATTGGCTGAAAAACAGTTTAAATAGCCCAATACAACATATATTACAATTGTGTTTTTTCTGAAAATAGCACAAAATGTTACTCTTACTGAGTAAGAGTACTCTCTCAAGGATTCATCCCTTAATGACGAGTGGGGGTTTGTGAGTGTCATCTTCATATGACTGTCGTTATAGAGGAAGATCAGACGAAACAATTATTTTTATATAACACTGAATCGTATTGGTAGGTCGTTTAGATCCTAAAAGGACTCTCCATTTATAAACCACTTTTAATTGAAAAAGGGATATTTAATAAGTGAAGTATTGTGCTTTTATATAATATGAGAATGATCAGGAACTTTAAAGGACAACATTTCAAAATGACAATGTTAGGCACCTTAGTGAGTCTAATATGAACAATTACAGTAAAATATGACAAATACAAGAAGGATCTCCTCGTGATGGTTCATTTGGAACAAATTTGGACTAAATCGGACATTAGGAAGTTATGTCTAAAGAAAGCCCTCATCTTTGTGAGTAATAATGAACTGTTAGAGGCAAATATGATATAAACACCATATATCTCCTCGAAGCGGCTAACATACTCCAAATTTGGACTACGTCGAACCAACGGTGAAGAAATTATAGCCTATTAACCCTTAGAGATAAAACTCCATCTAGTGGTGGAAATATACAACTGACCTTTTCTGAACTCAATCCAGTTCTTCCTTGCACTAAGGTCTGTATTGGCATCAAATTTGAATTTGCGGGGGCATCAAATTTGAATTTGCGGGGGCTTCAAACGCTTCTGCGGCTGCTGCCGCTCACAGGCATTCTGCGCTATTTTGTTACATGAATAGTGATCTCTTGACTTGGAAAAGGTTGGTGAAGACTCACCAGGTCTGTTTTATGGTTTGTGTGTTCCAGACGACAGAGTACGACCGGCCTGACCTCTCCCTGTTCCTGGTGAAATACTTAATGACGCTTGTGGTTGGCATTTCTGCAGTCTTCTGGGTCAGCAGCAAAAAGACCTGCGCCCAGTGGGCCTACTTCTTTAACAGGACCCGCAAGAGAGAGTGAGACCATCTTTATGCTCTTACGTTTACACACATTCATGAGAAATGAATATTTAGTGTCATGACAACCTCCTGCTCTCTGACCCACAGTCCTATCAGCGAGAGCCGCCGGGTGCTGCAGGAGTCCTGTGAGTTCTTCCTCAAGCACAACAGCCGTGTGCAGCACAAGAAGAAGCACTACAAGCCGGGCTCCCACAAGCTCAAGGTCATCTCTAAGTCCATGGGCACCAGCACCGGGGCCGCACACTCCAACGCCCCCATCGCCACTTCCGTAACGAATCAAGGAACTTCTGCACTGGGTAACCATGAGCCCCTCGCACAAAGTTCTCTCTCTGGGGCCTCGATTCGAGAGCACCTGGACCGAGGCACCTCCACCCGAAGCTCCAGGAGGGGGGAGAGGGAGAGGGAGGGTGGAGAGAGACGTAGCAAAGGTGGGAGCTCCAGTAAGATGAGCAGCCGCTCAGAGAGCGTGCACAAAGTGGCTGACGGAAGGTAAGTGAGACAGACGTGGAATACCAGGCTGGTCAATTGATCCACCTGTTGATAGGTTGATACAATAGACAATTCTGTAGTTTCTTATTTAGTTTCTGGAATGAGAAACTGTATCTGGATCATTAACAACCATCATACTCTGTGTCATGTCCCGGCTGGATTAGGATGACTCCGAGGAGCGAGCTGTCAGAGGCTAGGCAGATCAGCGGACCGCAGCGTCCCGCTTTAAACCTATCACGCTCCAGCATCCTCCATGACTCCGCCCACCAGCTAGTGCATCGAGTCCCCGAGGAAAGTAAAGACACAAAGAACAGCTGCTGAGACGTCGAACCCACCAAGTTCACCTTTGAAACCACTCATGGATAGGATTCAGACGTCGGATTGATTGTAACGGTTACACTACAGTTTTACCAGCTTTAACCTTTCGCCTGAATGTTGCAGCAGAGCAGATGTGCTCAGCCTAAAGCGCACCCCAGAGTTACCAAACGAGGAAAATGAAATGTGAAAAATGTCTCTATTGTCCACACCTGTGATCTTTAATTCAAACTAGTCACAAAAATCTACCCTTTTCAAGTTACAAACTTTTTAAAAGCATTAACTTAACACGAAACAAATATTTTTTCTCTAAGACTTATACTACAGTATTTGCCACCTCTAGGAAATCCTGCAATTAAAAGGTAGCTGAATTATATTTCCAGTCATATTTTTTATTCTTAGGTTCACATATCTGAGAAGGAGCCCTGAAGTAGTGGAGGATGACTTCCTGGTTTACTGGGGTATAAATATGAGGTGACAAATGCCTAATTCTCTTTGGGGTTCTTCCCAATGCGAAAGACCAGAGAAGACAGCAATGAGGAGCAAAGAAAAGTTGTAGAGCTGCACAAATATGGCAACGGAGACAGGACGGTTCAAGATGTCAGTTCCAACAGTTGGATCAATAATTAAGACGTTTACAGATATTGGAGGTGTAACAAATCAGCCTGGAGGGGTATGTATTTGCCAACTGACCCCACAAACTGTACGTAGGATGGTTAGACTGGCAAAAAAGCTCCAGGGATTACAGCTAGAGAAATGCAGAGGTCAGTTAAATCTTGTAGTAAGAAATTTTCCCTAACCGACATCAGATGGCGAAATTCTGCTGTCATCCACACACAAGCTAAAGGTCCTACAGTTTGACCACTGGAAAGTCCAAGGTCATAGGTCAGATGTGACCACAATAGAACTTTTTGGCAAAAAACAATACATAAAAAAATATATAGAACTTTTTTTTTTACTATAAGAATTTTACATTTTTAGATTTTTTTGTTTCTTGAATAAAAGGTTAGATTTTGGTGAATAATTGGAATTAAAGATCATGGATATAGACAATAAAGACCTTTTTTTTAAGGGTGCCAATACTTCTGGAGGACACTGTATACGTCCACCAATTCCAGAACTACTGTTTTGTAGATTGGTAGCTCAATACTAGAACACAACATTGCAATATTTTTTCCTCTACATATTTTTTATAAATGAAGTCTTTCACTGGACTAGTCGCTTACACTGAGTGTTACATAAGGAAGGTCACGATGCTGCCAAACACACACGATGGTCCTGTGGTTAAATGTTTGAATGTGTTTGTTTTTTTGTTGTCCTGTGAAACATCTATAACGTGCCACATGACTGCTCCTTTGAAAAAAGGACACACTCATAAACTTGATGTCCCCTTTTTCATACAAAAAAACGTGATTGGACTTCCATCCGCTGCACAAACTATTAGTTCACAGACGTGTCTTCAAAGAAGTTTTTGATAAAGGAAAGCTTTTTTTTTTGTAAGTAATGTCCTTTGAGTCGTTCCTCAGGTTCAAAGAACCTGCAGATGTTTCGCATGTGTGTTCTTGGTGAAGGTTCAAATTCCTATTTTACGTCAATTTAAGGAAACCAAACAGACTTTGCACTATTTATCATTAGAAGCACAAACCACTCTTTTCTTTTTATTAAGGAAAAACAAATGAACGTGATCTTTTTTTTTATTCATCGTGGACCCTGTATTTATAACGTATGCATCACGGACCAGATAATCTTTTTAAGAACAACCTGTGTGATTTTGTTTGAAAATCTAACTATGCTGTATTGTCTGTGAAATGCTGTGTTAGGGATCAACTACTGACCTATTATATTTGGGAGTCACAGGACGATTCCCGTCAGACCATTTCAAAGGGAATCTATGTGTATTTTTTTAATCAGGCATGTTGGCGGGGGTCTTTCTCATAATGTACCTGAACGTAGTGTAGTCCATGAAATGATCCATACAACTTTTGTCAACTGTTTTTTTAATGTAATCTTTGTCAGTTGTATTTTATACCAATTCAGTTTAATTTTAATAAAAAACTATATAATTAAATAAAAAGTGGTGGATGACTCGACTTTAGATTATTGTCTCGGTTTCACTCATGTAATCGAAATTACATTTAATATTCCTGAACAAAAATATAAATTATTGTACTTTTTGTGACAAAACAAAAAAAATTATCAATGTTTTACTAATTTGAATATTAAATGAATAATAATGAGATCATCAAAAACGTTATTCAATACTTACATAATCAGTGTGACAAAATGAACTGTGACCTCTGGTTGTTCCACCTTTTGCAGCAACGCCTGCAGCCTAAGACTTCCGATAACTGGAGATCAGACACTGAAGCTGCTACAGTGGAATTTTGGCCCACTCTCCTTTGTCAGAACCACTTCAACGCTGCTACATTGGAAGGTTTGTGAGCATGAACTTCTTTCCAGGTTTCCAGGAACATCCCAATGGAAACCATGACCTCTGACCTTCACTGAGGTGAGAGCAGTGCGTTCCCATGGATGTTTTTCTTTTCATCGTGCGAGACTTCCTGAATGAGCCTTCGCCATTCTCTCGGAATTTTGTAAGATTCTGTGCGGGTTCACAACTGTTCAAAATCCCTTCCACTTGTAATAGCTTTGCTACCTTTCCCATACTGATGTCACGTTCTTTCTGGAATGTCTTCGGATTTTGACATAATGTGCTACTTCTGAAACCCACAAGCCAACTTCCTGTTTTCTGAAAACGACCCATTGAAGTGATGATGTGTGATTGAACAGGGCTGGTAGTAATAAGGTCTGAGCGTCCAGCTGGAACCGGTTAGAAACGCTGTTTTGTTGTTCTTTGGATTAAGGAGTGTCTAAGGAGTGTCAAATACTTTGTCCAAACAGGCCTAGTTAATATTGAATAACATTTAATGTTCAATAATTACAATAATCTCTAATGACTAACACTTTATGTTAATGCAACGCAGTTTAGTCTGAGATTCACATCGACATAGAATAAACCAGGAGGGGTTTGAATACTTTTTCTCAGCAGTCTGTGGTCATCAGCTGGATTTTCTGAAGCTTTTTTCCCCCCGCTTGTGAGTTTTTCTGGAAGTCTACTGGCTGCTGCCTCCTCCTCCTGCCCTCCTCTGGACTGAAGCTGGTCTGAGTTGGAGTCAATCCGTCTCCTCCTCACTCACTCGCTCCTCTCAGAGGGAGAGCACAGCTGGGTTGTAGGATGACTCCTCTCGTCGGCCGCCTGCTGCTTCTTGTCTGCCTGGCGTTACCTCTCCATGGCGTGGAAAAGGTGAGAAATAGAGGATACCGAAAGGATCCTGATGCAGACAAGGTAAGAGAGCTTGAGGGAGATGTTCACTTCCAGAGTTAGATGTGATGTGGCACTGCTTTTTTCTCTTGAGGAAAAAAAAAAATCCCAAAACAGGATCTTTATGTAAAAATAGACGCACTAAAAGCCTGTTTTTTTTTTTTTTTTGCATTTTAAGTTCCTAAACCCGCTCACGGATGACTTTTTCTTCATCAAAGTGTTGCTCTTTATCAGAATTATCTTCTTTTTTTTTAAAGAGCTGATCTGACACAAAGAGATGCTGATTCAACGTGATGATCCACATGTTGGGCTCACAGTGTTGGGAGTGTGGTGACTACTTTGGCTGAACATGTGGTTCCAAAAGTTCCCTCCTGGCAGAAGATGAGATGAATGCTCTTCTTTTTTTTTTAAATACTTTTTGCATAGTCAGCTGGTTTTTCTATTATTCCAGGTTTTGGCTGCTCTCCAGCAGAATGAGTGGACATGAAGAAAAAAATCCCCCACAGGAAGTAGTGGTCTGGCTCAGGCTGTCTCTCTGTGTTATCTGTCTGTCTGAGAAGAGGTTGTGATCTGTATGAGGAGACAAATGGTATTTATTGATCTAAAATACTCAAATCTTAAGAGTATATTTTTCATACCCCTCCATGCTGTAACGTGGGAGAGAGTGAACAAAGTGGACACACATCTCTCTATCTAATCTCCTGGGAGTCTAATGAAGGCCAAACTGGTGTTTATTTTTGCCGTGAACCTCCTTCAGGGACTCCTAAAAGTCTGCATAGCCCTCTTTTAGAACCACAGAGACCAGACTCTGCTCTCTGTCATCCCCTCAAAGTCACTCAAATGAGACCACAGTGGAAGAATTTCATGACTAGCGTTTTATCGTCTGTATCTAGTGCTCTGGAAATGATGCAGAAAAGCACAACTGTACGAGACACACCGGAGAAAGAAGATCTGCTCATTTGAACAACATGGTAATCATAAAAACCCCGCTTCACCTCCACTTCACACTGCAAAAAACAGTTATTTCTCAAAAGTGAAGTTTAGTAACGTGTTTTCTAAGAAAATGTATTCTTTGTATTCTACTTTATAACTCTGCCGCCTATTCTGGTTCTCTTTTACTCATATTCAAGTCTAAATATGTATTCTATGAAGAGAGAAACAACACATTATAATATATATGTATATATATATATATATATATATATATATATATATATATATATATATATAAAAAGCAGAATTCTGATAATAAAAAAAAAACATTGTTTCTAGAAAATGTATCTTATTTTTTTGCATCGAAAGAAGAAGAATCATGTCACGTTTGAAGAATAATCTTATTCTAACAAAACATATCTTCCTTTTCCTTAACAAAGGAGGTACAACGACAGTTTACAAAATGTTTAAATCCCCGGAAAAAGAATCGAATCCTCGCCGCCGCTGCTGCAGATCCTTGATGTTAACAACAATAAAACAAAAACTGTTGATTTAATCATTTTAAAATTTTCAACCCACATAGACCTTTGTACAAGGAAGACCTGGATTGATTTTGGGAAAGGTCAGTTGCATATTTATGCCACTAGAGGGTCTTATTCAGGTCATAGTTTCTCAACCATTGGTCCGATTTAGTCCAAATCTTGTATTTTATTGTAATAGTCTGTATTTTCCAGAGGGGAGCTCTGGGAGATTACTCCACCTTTATTTTGACTTCAATCAATGGGGGATTGGGTTTTTTTGAGGATTCACCTTTTTCTGTCGGGGACGACAGCGCAGGCCTATAATCTCAAATGAAGGTACAGATTCTTAAACACTCATTTTAAGTAAATCAATCTTGAATAAATTACTTTTAAAGTGGTTGTTACTAACCAAAAGTTGCTAATATTTAAGTATTTTGATCTGGTTTTAAGGCCCATTACATTGTTTCAGGGGTGAGATCTTTATCCCTCGTCAAAGAATTCTAGCCAAACAAAGTTTTCCGAATTTTTTTTGTTGCTAAAATTTGATTAGAATCAAAGAATATTTGACTTCTTTCTAGTAGAACTGAATTTTGCAGTGCAGTCTCCAAGGGTTGGTCTGCATGCTTGAGGAAAGCTTCCCCTCCATGTTTCGGTGTTGACTAACGCATGATTCCTCGGTACCACTGGGCCAAATGCAGCCTTTATGCCTCAGTTACAGTAATGGACTGTGTACCAATGTTCAGCAGTCAGCACCACTACAGAGACCCAGACAGAGGTTCCATTCATCAGCCTGCTTTCCAATGGCTCCAGAACTCCAACCCTTAATAAAAACACAGAAATATTTCCCTGCTAAATTGCAACCCAATGAATTCAGGCTGCGTTTGGGTTGTTGCTGAGTTCTGCCACCTCTTTCCCTTTTTTTTTTCTCGGAGGACAAATTCCAGGACTATTACAGCACACGCATGCCGGCAAACCATCTATTGGTTTTATCACAGACTTCCCAGTTTGGTGCGGGGATGATGTCAGACCGCACATCTCCAGGTTCCTCCAGCAGACGCACTTAATGGCTGCAGCAGAATGTCTAACATCTGTTTCTCAGCATTAGAACAATTACATTTTTTCCAGATTGGTCTGAATTTGATGTTCCTACCTCACCCAAAGGACTCCCTTATTTCTTCTCCACTCTTACTTGCTGACTGTTTAGTTTTGTTTGTGCTTAAAGCCTTTTAACTACGTGCCCCTTTATCTACTCCTCAACTGCATGCAGAGCAAAAAGGGCAGCAATGACCCAAAAAAAAGCCCCAAGTTCTTAAGGTTGTGTTTGCTTGAGGGTCAGAAAGAACCTCAACGTGTCACTTTATGAATATCCTGACTGAAAGCAGGAGCACAAGATATTTCCTCATCATACAACCAAAATAAACCCTTTAATGTCCTCAACAAGAAAAGACGAGAAAAACCCTAATGGAACTTTAGTTTTTACTTATTTCGTTTCTTTGGGGGCATTTATTCATTAAATATCTTTGACAGTCTAAATTTAGCATAAAATGATAAATTGTTCGGCCGATCGTGTTTTTAAAACGGTAAACCTCAACCTTTTGATAACCTGTGGTGTCCCTCAGGGCTCTGTCCTTGGTCCCTTACCCTTTAGCATATACATGCTGCCCCTGGTTCATATTTAAAAACGGGTTCACTCAAGTAGCACACCTTTCCCAATAAGAAATAGTGACTGAAAATGTGCTAAAACCGAGGAGTTGAGCAGGACATTAAAGGGTTAAAACGCAACTCAGGAAGCTTCATTTGTGTCTCTGAGTGTGTTTATAGTTGAGTCAGCTTGACTAAGATGCTGCATCTGTTGAAACATCCAGCTGGACAATGAGTCAGACCAAGAGAAGAATGAGCAGACGTGTTCTATTTCAGTCCCTCACCGAACCTTCGGCACCTCATTAACACACCATCGCTCGCTTCATGGCCTCGTGGGTGGGTCGTTTTCTTTGGACCACGTCTGTTTTTTGCACCCTCTTTAACCTCATGGCACTGGATCTGCTTACAAGATTGAATGGTGGGGTGGATGGCAGCACACACACTTTTGTTTGTGTTGCATGCAGGGATTTATCCTCCAGGCAGGAGGAACCACATCTCTAACAGGAAGCTTGACAACAATACTTCTAAATCTGCAATGTTGTTCTTTCATTGTCTATATTCTACCACCACTTCCTTTCCACTCTGCTTTCTTCTAGTTAGGCACTTGCATACAGGGGCCTGCAGGCAACACTGGCAGAGATGGTAACCCTGGAGCCAACGGCATCCCGGGGACGCCGGGAATCCCCGGTCGCGATGGGGTCAAAGGTGAGAAAGGCGAGTGCATTAATGAGATCTTCGAGGAGCCATGGAGGCCCAACTACAAGCAGTGTGCCTGGAACTCTCTGAATTATGGCATCGACCTGGGAAAGATAGCCGTAAGTATCTTCACATGGCGCCTGAGGAATGGTGATGTCAATCATTTTGACAGGGGACAAACAAATTCTCCATCCTGTGTGGCAGGACTGTACCTTCACCAAGCTGCGCTCAGACAGCGCCCTCAGAGTCCTCTTCAGTGGTTCCCTCAGACTCAAGTGTAAGAGCGCCTGCTGCCAGAGGTGGTACTTCACCTTCAACGGAGCAGAATGCACCGGACCCCTGCCTATAGAGTCCATCATCTACTTAGACCAAGGAAGTCCAGAGTTCAACTCAACCATCAACATCCACAGAACGTCCTCAGGTACGAGTCAGATAGAGTTCAACCCTCTGGAGTCTGAGGTCATGGCCGAATGAACTGTAACACTTATAAAAAACTCAACACATTATATAATGTTTAATACAGTTGTGGATCTAGGATTTTTCTGATTCAGGGGCCATAAAGGGGCCACGTTTTAGACAGAGGCCCGGTACTCATAGGTCCAAACCTTGAAGCCTAAGTGACTTTATTCCAGATTCTTTTGTCTTAATGTGACACAAATCTAATTTCTTACTGGGTTGCATGAACTCAAAAATCTAATCTTTTCAAAAACAGATATATTCGCGGTAAGAGCGTCCAGTTCTGTTTGAAGACCATGGGTCGTCTCACAGAAAAGAGGAGCCTCATATTTTCAAATCGCTACTCTAAAGAAATTTTATGGACAGAATAAATCATCTATTTAATCCACCGTGTTTCCACATCTGTGATGTCCTTCATGAATGGTTATTTATTTATCAAAGCTGAAATCAGCTATCGGATGTTTGCAGGATTGATAAAATACTTGCAATCCAATGATTTCGGCTCAGCTTGTCTTGTCATTTGGGACATGTAGGATTACTTTGTCAATCTGTCTGATCACATGTCTGATCAGAGGTTATGGTCTGTCCACACCTTCTCAAAAAATATAAAATATAAACAGGTAAGAACTAAAACGTGTTATTTTGGGTGACAATAACATTGTACCTTCATCTTTGTGTGAATAAGAGGTGATTAAACACAAACAATACTAACATTTCTATCCCCACCTGACTTTTTTATTTGATAAAAAAAAAGCAGTAATATCTTTATGTTACATTAACACCTTGAAACACAAAAATAAATACATTTTCTCAGAAACTACTGCATTACATTTGATAGAATTACCACAAAGTATTTGCTTTCATAGTTTTTGTGGGATAGGATCAGGTGGAATCTCCATTTGACACAATGGTATAACAAATGGACCCACAATGTGCAAAAATGGGATTTGGCTGCAAAGTACCACATATGTCCACTAGGTAGAGCTCTACGCACATTATACCACATTTGGCAGTGACAAAAGCTGATTTATTTTTCTTTTTTTTTTTAAAAATCTAGCCTTCTTTCGAGTAAAAACGAAGAAGCAAAAGTTATACAGAAGCCCAATTATGGGCCTTATGGCAAGAGGGAGGCTCGGGTGATGGCTTACAGCGTCTGTGATTTCTCTGAACTGCAGTCTAATATCAAGAGGCAGCAGCGTTGAAGCTTGTTGAAAAGCAGAAGAATGGTTTGAGCAATATTGGTGCGGAGTTAAACCAGGGATCTTTGCACGGATGTGTGATATCGTTCAATCAAAACGGCAGAAACATCAATTCAATTTTTATCACAGTTACATTCATGTTGAGTTCTTCCAGCAGTGGGAGCTAAATAAAGAGAACCCTCTAAGATTGTTCACTATTGTCTTGTTTTAATATCTCTTTTGTATGAGTTTTGCACGCCGGCTCTTTATTTCATGGTTACTTCACGCCCACGTGACAGAGAACGAGGGTTTTTTAACTTTTCTTTCCGCCGTTTATTTAACTGCTGTGGTGACGTCACGGTCGTTGAATTAAGTGTTGGAATTTTTCTATCATCTGTGCTAGAAAATAAACAAAGAGTCTCCGTGTCTGCAGACAGTCTGGGTCCTGAGAGTAATTCTCTCCATGTTTCCTCTCCAGTTGAAGGCCTGTGTGAGGGTGTGAAAGCAGGGCTGGTGGACGTGGCCGTGTGGGTGGGGACCTGCGCCGATTACCCCAGAGGCGACGCATCCACAGGGTGGAACTCGGTCTCCAGGGTCATCATTGAGGAGCTGCCCAAATGAAAACATCTTGAGATGATTGGCAGGGAGCGGTTCTGGTGGCGTAACGGTGTGATATCCGACCCCCTAAAATAATCAGGTGTGGTTCGCTGAGGGCAACTTGAATGTTGTTATGTTTCGTCTAAATACCATAAAGAATAAACAAGAATACTGTGTCACTCTGTCCGCCTTAAATAAACTTTGTTCTGTGGCGTCTCGGCTGATGCTGCTGGAGGGACAGAGTAACCATTAAACACGCGTGCTGACAGGAAGCTGACAACATTTGAACTGTGTCACCGGTTTCATGAGTCCTGTTAATAAAGTCTCTTTTTTAAAGAATGGGCTGATTTCTTTTCCGGTTTGAAATAACCTGCACTTAAATTGAAAGTAGCAATACATTTAATGTATTTATGACAAAATTATTAACGACAAATTCATTGTATTACAATTTGTTTCCAGGAAGAGTTATAAAACCACGGATTGGGGGTGTGAAGTCATCCTCGCTGACGCTGGCTGCGAGGATGAAGAGATCATTTAAAGTAATGTCACAGAAGCGTGATTCCAGGGAACCTGACAGGATTTGCTGTTTTTAAATTTCCGTATGCACAAAAACAGCAATTTAAACAGAACAACGATGAAAGAGTTTTCATCATCCTGTGATGTGACAGAAGCATCATTTTAAAAAAACGGTACCGTGGCGCCACCGTCACGTTTCACTGAAACGCCGCTGATGCCACCGATTGCTTTGGTAACTTTATTCCATCTTTTTGAGTTTCAAAAAGACGTCCCGGACTCGCCGCGCAGAGTCACGACGGTTTCCTCTCTTTGTGTCTCTGAGTCTTTGCAGCTGCCCGTCTCCTGCCCCTCCTTTCCCCCTCATTGACTTTGTCTCAGGAGGAAGCGGGACACGTTCTCATAAACTACAAAGGTGATGCAGCAGGCGGGAGTAACTCGGATCACGTTGGCAAGGATGCCTTTGTAGAAACCAACGGCGCCTTCGTTCCTGCAGGGAGAAGGATACAAGCGTGAAATAATCAGGATCCCTCGCCTTGGGGGGGGACACTTCATCAAAGGAAGAACGCTGGAGTTCAGTTACTTAAATCGTCCCAGTTAATAACAATAACTTGTTCAATCAAAGGTTTCAACAAGGTGCAAACCTTATTCAGACCCTTGTGAATGAAACTTTATCAACTTTATGTCCAAACTGACAAAACTGATGATGGATATGTCAAAAAATGTAGTTAAATAGTTGAAAATGGAGCCGCTGTTACATACAAAGTCGATTAATGTATTCACGTAGCTAATTAACATTTTCTTTTAAGGAATCCAGGAATTAAAGTCCACTTAACTGCCAGCTAATGGGAACCCATCCTACTACGACAATAAAAAAAACAAATCAACAAAAGAAACCCCAAATAAAATAGCGTTGGGTAAACAGAAGTGTTTTGTGTGTTCTCAAAAAAACTAAGTATAATAAATGAAGCCCTTATTATTTTAGACCTGGTTGATAATATATATCCTTGCATTTAATACTTTAATTACGATGACTACATTTTAGACCTGAATAAACCCTTAGAGAAAGTTTTAAAAAAAGAGACAATTTTAAATGCTCAAAATTCCCAAAACATTACAGAGCACCTCTCCTGTACATGGAAGATATGGACCATTGTAGGAAAAACAACAAAAAAACCCAAACGGACAAAAAGAAGAAAACAGAACACCTTCATCTGAAACGAATTCCACTCACAGAATAAGCATAAATCTAACTTGTCACCATGGAAATGAACAAAAACCACCAAACCAAACACCAGGATGACCCTTGAAACCAGAAAACAGCAAAAACAGAACCAAAAAAACAACAACAAAAACAACACAGCAAATGGTGCCACTTGGAAATTATTTGTTTAAAAGTACTGAACACTTTTTCCTCACTGTTTTTGTGGCAGGTAATGAAAATGACTCAAAAAGGACATTATTCATTCCGACAGCCAGATTTACAGTAGCGTGTTTCAGAATGGGTCTCATACCTCCATGTCCTCACGATGACATCAGTAACTCCTCTGTAGGTATTGTGCTGGTCTTGCAGGCGAGCGCGCACCACCTGATATGGGTACGTTGTGACCACAGCAAATATTTTGGAAAACGCCGCCATTGTGATGTACTCCAAAGCATTCTGGTCACACAGATGAAAGAGGGGGGGGGGGGTATGAGCAATGCAGAGCCGGAAAACTGATGACTCCCTGCCTCCAGGGATTGTTTTTATTCCTAAGGTTTATTAAACACTGAGCTTCCTGGTGACTGTGAACGATGTGGTCACACACTCACCAGTTTTGCATCTGATGGTAATTTCTTGTATTTGTTGTAGTCCCTCTTCAGCTCTTCGTAGGCCATGAACTGCAGGGCTCCGTGAGACGTCCCAAGAAGGCCGGGTATGTAGCCCTGTGACGAGAATAAGCTTCATAAATAAATCCTTCATCACACTAATATTCCGATAAAATGCATGATGACTAAATGGAAAACTAGACCACACTAAACTGTGCCTGTAAAAGGCTTTTAATCAGAATTTCATTTTTTAACAACAACTCTCTCGCCAACAATCATGTATACTTAGCAGAGAGGCTCAAATGCAACAAAAAAAAGGCTTATTCATGTGTTAAGTGTTCTTTTGAGAAGAAAATATAAGATGATGACGCCCTCTAGTGGTGACCGATGAACACTACAAAACTACAACAAGCAAGAAAATGATTCAACCCCTATTCTATGTAAGAACTATTGTCTGAATGTATGATTTTAAATAACAGCTTTAATACCTCAATGCACTATTATCTCCTACACTCAACATAAAATGTTTTTTATCGACTCAAAATAATACAACTCCTTAATGGCAAGCATTTAGTCTATGACCTGCTGCTGAGGTGATGTACGGCCCAACATGAGCTCATGGCTGTGTTCCTGAGGAATCTTAAACCATTCCTCATTAGCAAAGGCTTCAGCTTCTGTAATATCCCTGTGTTTATGTTCTGCAACCTCACTCTTCAAATCCCACAAGAAGTTTTCAAGCAGCCCTAGAGCATGGCTGAGTCGCTGCCATGCTTCACTGTTGATATGTTCTTATCAGAACGGGCTTCACTCTTACTCCTGCAGTCAATCACTGATGCACAGACCCCAAAAGGTTCATGTGTTTTATCTAGATGGTTCTGAGTAACAGGAGCGACTTTTCTTCTAAATATAGGCCATAGCAAGAAAAAATGTTGGGACTTAACAGCTAAAGCAAGTCTATAAAGGTTGGTGGAGTGTTTTGACATCTGATTTGCAAATGCGAGATTGTTGTGAGGGAGGATCCCGGGGTGATTGAATCGTTTAGAGGCTGCAGTAATCAGCTAAGTAGCATATTTGTGTTGCATGTGGGAAAAACTGAATATCTGTTGTATTTCCCTATTTAAATAAAAAACGGAGGATGAAGAGTTTAATTTGCTAATAAATGTAGTTTACAATGGTGGTTGTACAACTTTTCTTTACTGTTCATTTCAACTGAGGATATTTCCTCTACTAACGGCTTACTTCTCAGTAGGTCAATGAAACATTGTCTGTCTTACTATATCACATACACAAGAATACACTGATGTCTAACCTTGTACAGTCCAGGAACTCCCTCGTTGCGATAGATCTTGACCAGAGCGTCTATCATACCCTTGTACTGTTTACTGGTGGGGTCAGTGTTGTACTGCAGAACCAGCCGGGTCTTGGTCACCCAGATTGGGTTGGTGAGGGTGAGCGTTAGGATGCCTAGGGTAAAGAAGAGAAGACACTTTTAGGGTGAGGCGGTCAACATTTGCCAGAATCGTCTTAAGTACATCGAATAACTACTGTTAAATACACATGACATCATGGAACACAGTCAATGAAATACTTTTAACATTATAAGCATATTTAATAAATATATTGCACAGTCAAAACCCTTTTGGAACTCTCATGGTTTCATTGCAACATCTCAACTAGGGCTCTATTTGTCGATTATTTTATAAATCAAGTATTTTAGCGATTATTCTGCCGATTAATCAAGCAATCGTTAAAAATAATTTTACGTGCGCTGCCATTTTAAAAAAATTCAATCACTTTTGCTTTGTTCAGGAGCAATAGTGATATACAAAACAGAAAAAAATAACGACAAGTCTATCGAATGAACAACTAATTGTTCCCCATTTAAAAAAAACAAAACAGGTTTATTGCTTGGATTGCAATAATAACTGCCAACAGTTATAATAACAAATGAGATTTGTTGCTGGATTTTCCAGTATTTTCTTTTGTTCACAGCGTCGGTCTATCACGGCTCCTGACGGTCTTGAACATGTTTCTAGAGTTAATCATTTCTTACTTTCCCCCTTAGTTTTTTGAGAGTTTGAATCATAAACTGATGTGTGTGTGTGTGTGTGTGTGGTGTGTCTAGACCTGAATTGGAAGTGGACTCCTCACTCACAAAAGGGTGTTTATATGAATCATTCATTTTTTCTAATTAAGCATTTTTCCCGATTTTATTTGGAATAAGGGGGCCGTGTAAATCCTCCTCATGTCTCAGTTTATGACAGTGCAGAATCTAAAGGATCACAGTTCAAACACTCAACTACCAACCCCCAGTCACAATCACAGTCTGCAAGTTTTGTCCCACTTTTTAACCTCCACAAAGTTGAGGCAGAGTGTTCATCCGTTTGCACTCAAAGATAGGTCATCCACCTCGTTTACCTCGATTCACCGGTTGACTTGCGTCTCCGGAGACGCCGGTCCAATGGGTGACAAGTGAGAGGAGAGGAAGTGACTTATAAGAATACTTACAATAATAATAACTTCCATTCATGAGGTTATTGAAAAGGATTCGTCTCGGCCATAATCTCAACCCCGCAGAATAAAAGCTTTTAGCAGACTGCTGAAAAATGCAGCAAGCTGTTCTAGAAGTAAAAGTTTTTCCTGCTTTATTTGAGTCAGATGTTTTTAATATAAAACCCCGGCGGAGATTCATTTACAATTCCTAAAGTCATTAAGCCAGAGACGCGCATGAACACGTGAGACTACGAACAGTTTTTCTTATTTCATTTTTTATTTTACCAACATTTATCCAAAAATGTCTCATGGAGATAAAAAAAAAACTCTTTTACAAGATCCACAGTAATCCACAGCAAAAAAAAATTATTCATACGTAGTGGCCTCTCAAGAAAAACAAGACATCTCCCTCTGCACATTCTTTACGATGCTTTTAAACTTTTTCTCTGCCTCCTGTCATCTAAAACCAGCTCAGAGAAGCACCATCTGGCCGCTGTTTTTGGCTACATGCTGACTAAGCGTATGTGTCGGCAGAGGGGTGATGTGGGAAGAACGTGAGGTCTCACCTGCTTTTGCTGCAGACACCAGGTGCTCGGTGGGTGTCAGCTCCGTTTGACGACCCTCCCTCGTGTATCCTTTGATTGCATTGTAGCTTTGATGAAAGGGAACGAAGCAACATATGACACGGTGAATTTACGCATCACTTCAGAAGGTCGAAAAATTCAAACAGAGATATGTAATTCACGTGGAAGCAGAATTATTCCACCCTGATTTTCTAATGGGTTCAGTGGGAAATTTACATTTTATCAACTGTATGCAATTAGAAAATCAAATTTCGGATTCAACAGAAAATGCTACTTTTACTGAAGTCCTAAAGTAAATTAAAAAAATGCAATTATAAAAATAAAATGATTCATTAAAACCCTTTACCGACCTCTATAGACTTACTTTCGCGATAGAGTCACAACGTTTTTTTCTTTCTGCAAAGGCTTAAATTTACATAAAGGCTTTGTGCCGACATGTAAGAACACGACTGATGACTCAAAACCATAAGAAGTTGGCTCAGTGGCGCGGAACCATCTAGATCAGACACAGAGGTTTCTGTGGAGCGATGAAACCAAACTATTACTGTTTGTCACGCCATCTGTGAAGACGCTGAAGCTTGAGCATCACTGGGCATTCTAAAATTACAAGCCTCAAAGTTCACTAAGGTCTGGTTTCAGAATGAGTCCTACATGATTCTTGAGTGGCTCTCACAACCGCCTGACTTCAATCCTTTCGAAATCAATGGTGGGACTTGAATAAAGAGATTTTTAAGGGAACGACCCCCAAAAATTACCGAACTGAAGACCCTTACTTATGTGTTAATAGGCTGGACCCTTCAGGAAGGCTACAAGTGGCATATGCATATATTATTACAGGAAAATTTCTCTACAAAGTAAAGATCATTGTTATTTTGGGGTTGATCGTTTTCAGACTGAAAGTATTACTTGTAATTATATTTGGAAAACGCTTATATCTTATGTAGCACTAATCCTTGTATGATTAAAATTATTACTAACATGTGGTAAATTGTTTATTTCACCAATTAACCCAATGAGCAATAAGGGTTGGATTTTGCAAACCAATAGTTTACTTACAATAAGAAGTAGAGGCCCCAAGATGCTCCTGCACCCCAGACATTGGGTGTCACTCCTTGGTACAGTCCTCTCACTCCTTCCTGCACCCACACACTTCTCATACAGTGAAAGATGCCACTGTACTTCGGTCTGAGGTCCAATCCATCACTTACTACATAGTAAAAAAAAAAAAACATCTACTTTGGTCATGATCATACATTTGTAATATCGTAGCATTAATAAAAAAGCACGTTTATGGATTCAGTACCTGCAAACCTGATTTTGACCAGATCCAGGGGGTGAAGTATCACTGTTGACACCACCCCTCCGATGAGTCCCGCAACCAGGTTTTCTATCTTCACATGACCGAAGACCTGCTGGACGTGTCCGGCTATGGATACAGCAGACAGGGCTTTGCTAGACAGTCCAGACTCTGTGACGTGTTTCGGAGCAGAGCTCATGTTTACAGCTCACAGAGCTAACTCATGGAGCTAGCTCCTGTTAGCCACCCGTGTATACAGCGCGAGCTCAAGTAATGCGTGAATCTAACTAAAAGTAATGAGAGGACAACTCATTGCCCCGGCTGAAAAACATAAAGCGACATACAGGCAGCTGTAACACGAAAGCTCTTCATGTCTCCGGGAATTCAACCACGTTATTTACATGCGGCAGCGTTCAATAACACTAGTAGCGTTATCTCAAATGCGCAGCGGGAGCGTGACTGTACGACCTTCTTAGTGATATCAATATCCGCCATTAAGTGCACTTCTTCCGGTTTACACTTTCAAAAATAAATCTTCGGTATGTCGGTAAATACATTGAGCAGTTTGAATCACAGTGTGTTTGTTACGGTGGCCCACCGTATTCTCTGTAGAATAAAGAATACAAAATAAGGTCAAGACCTGCTATTTAGTGCCCTGTGAAGTGCTGCTATACCAAAAAAATAAAGTTGATTTGATTTGATTTAAGTAAAATAACCACACAAAAAAATGGATCTGTTCCAGCTGATTCAATCATGATCTTGCAGATATCATTGTTTAACGCAGGATACCCATTGGAAACACAAGAATACTCATTAATTGCTTTTAATTAAGTTTATTTTAGTCTTTTGGCATTTCGAAAAGCCATATAGGTAATATATATCCAGTCCATGCCTGTTTTGTTTCTTGCCTCTATACCTAGTCTTTTAAAAAAAAAAAAAAAAGAAGTGGACTCTTGTTTAGTATTTCTTTTGGGATGGCATTCCAAATGAAAAAAATCAAAGAAGAGTAACATTTTAGAGTAACATCTATGAATTGCCAGTTCAAAAAGACACTTTCTCCACTCACTAATTCAAAAAATATAGTTTGAAGGCCTGTCCAGAGGACTTCCTGTCTTCTCCTTATTGAATTTTACATTTTTGTGGATCTTCTCTTCTGAGTGACGCAATCAAAAGGTCAAATTTCGAATCCTACTATGGTGAAGGTTTGACCCGCCCTACTTGCATCCGATTTGTTAGAAGTAGTTTCCTTGTTGGTTGGATCAGAAATTAAGGCTGATTATTGGTTAAACCTAAGGTGGGCGTATCCAATCAGAGGTAGATTAGGACGGGTACGGCCTTCCCCGTAGTACGATTTCTAAATTGTTCAACGGGGAGGACTGTGCTTCCCACAATCCAATGCTGTCCCTGTGAATCGCTTCCTCAACACATGGCCAGTGTTTGCTAATGTTTTCCTTATTCAGCTTACACCAAAGCTATTGTTCTTATTGTCTATTCGTTTTCAGACTGCTACCAAATGAAAGTTAAAGTCCTATCAAGGAACCCGGATGATTATGTTCGGGAAACTAAACTGGATATTCAGCGTGGTGAGTTATGAACCTCATATGCTAAGCTCAAGTAGCTAGTAGCGTTAGCTATGTTTTCACAGTCAACATCAATCACACAGTCCATCAAATATGAACAGCTAGAATTCTTTCTTTTACAAACCGTTATTATCGTAACCAGTAAACGGTGAAGAAGGACAAAATAAAAAAATGTGTAGTTTCGTCTAGGCCTGGGATTACGTTTGCATGCCACTAGCTTAACAACGAAATGAGCGAGAAAAGTTGATTAATCATTAAAAGGGGCAGCTCAAGACCATGAGAAAATGCATAATAAAGATGATAAAATATAATAGAAACAGATATGCACACGCATACAATACAATTAAGAAAATAGTGAATGATATATAAGACAAAGTCAAATTTCCACACATTAAAGAAGCTCCAGTACTTTTGTTGTGCAAATATGGTGTGTATCATGTTTAAGGTGGATGAATGGAGTGTATATATCAAGTGTTTCAGGCTCAAACAGTCTTGACTGCTGTATGGACAAATGGTCCTGCAGTCTCGCTCTGTCTCACATGGTGCATGTAGCAGTCTGCTGATGAAGGAACTGCTGAAAGCTCATAGTTTAATGTAGGGGGTGAGAGGTGTTGTCCAGGATGGATCACACCTAGGTTAAAATCCTCCTCTCACCTGCCTCCAGGGGATAGACAAGGTCTGAGCTGGCCTTCCCCTCTGAGTCTCCGCCACCACAGCCAATCCCAAAGTAGAAGATCGTTGATGCTACCACAGTGTCATAAAAGGTCTTTTAACAGAGTCCTGCACGGTCCTTATACCTTTCTCCCCAGCGCGTGGATGTGACTTTGGCCCTTCTCATACAGGACATGTGCGTTTTCCAACAATTACAGTTTATTTTTGAGGTGAACACCCAGGTCCTTGTAGGAGACCGCCTGCTGTATATCCAAACACTGGATTTTCACCTGGGTAATTTGATGTCCCTTTACAGAGGTCAATAACCCCACACCAGTCATAAAGGTACTGTTGTCCAGATCGTTCCCCTCTCAAATCAAAGTCTCTGTTGCTTTGGTGCAAATGAAAGTTGTAACAGGTTGACAGGAGACAACCCCAAAAAGGTTCAGTGATCATCTGGAGAGTAATGTTGGGGAGTCGAACAGCCCCTCCATGTGCTAGCCAACAGTAGCCGGACTGCTGTTAGGTACCAGGATAAAATCCTCAGACCTTACATTGTTGCAATGGACCATGTGTTCCTTCTGATGCAGGACAATTCCTGACCTCATGTAATCAGAGTGTCAGAGGTCATGAATGATGAAGGTATTGATGCCATTGCCTAGATCTTAGGATCCACTTGAGAACCTTTGGAACGTTAAGTATGGGTGTATCCAATGCTGCACCACAGTCGTGCCATGAGCTCCCTGATGCCCTGATCCAGGACTGGGAGGAGACACCCCAGGAAACCATCCTCCGTCTCATCGGGAGCATGCTCAGTTGTTGGCAGGAGTCCATTTGGCATGTGGGGGCCAAACACACCACTGAGCCTCATTATGAGTTGTTGTGATGAAATTCACACCGATTGGATCAGCCTGGGATTTCGGCCCTTCATTTGAAGTAGTCCCTTTTTCTTTTATGCAGTCTATGTCCAAAAATGGTTGAATCAACTGAGAACTAGTTTTCTTCTCTAAATAAAAACTTGTGAATTTCCCTTTAGCAAGTTTGTTGTATGTCCCATGATTTAAAAATATATCAAAGTTGCATTTTGTGTGTGAGTAGCTGCATAGAAAAGGCAAAAATATATCCACAATAACAATATCCAGTAAATATCATAGAATAGAATATAACAGACTTTATTAACCCCTACGGGGAAATTCAAGCATTATAGCAGCTCTGATAGTTATAAAGTGACAGCAGTAGTTAGAAAATAGGATGAAGTAGGAAAATATGCAAGCTACATACACACAAACACTACAAAAATATATAACGCGTATAAACATATATGTGTGTATATACTAAATATACACATATATACACGTGTACACAAAAATAAACAGACATACAATTAAATAAAGATGAATATATAAATCCAATCTCCAAGATCGAATATAAGTTATAAGTTGAAATAGTCCAGTGTAGTTGTGGTGGACGTGAAGTGAGTGTGGGGTAGATGAGTGGACGAAGAGTTCTGAGTACAGACACAACACAGTTTCACAGAGATTTGTTGTAGAGTCGTGACTGCAGTCAGGACAAAGGACCTTCCATAGCGCTCTGTGTCTGTAATCTGTGTATTTTTGGCTGTCCCCAAATCTTGATATAAATGACTGTGCAACTGAAATGTGCTGAGAGCTCATTATGGACTGACCCATTTTCTGCGCTTAGTCCCCAGGAACTATGACCCAACACTTCATCCATTTGAAGTGGGCAGAGAGTACACCCGGGCTCTGAATGCCACCAAACTGGACAAGGTGTTTGCCAAACCTTTCCTGGCCTCCCTGGATGGACACAGAGATGGGGTTAACTGCTTGGCCAAACACTCCACCAGTCTCTCCACCCTGTTCTCCGGCTCCTGCGATGGGGAGGTGAATATCTTTCACTAGAAATACATAACATCCGATACTCACATGCTGTGATGTAGCGGAAACGACAAGCATTATTCACTCAGTCTTGATTTGATCCGTAGGTGAAAGTGTGGAATCTGACCAAACATGAAAGTGTGCGCACGCTCCAAGCCCATGAAGGTTTCGTCCGGGGAATTGTTGTCCGCCATTGTGGGACATCCTTCTTTACGGTACCTGCTGCCTCACGCCTCTGAGAATAGATTTTCTTTGTTTTTTGATTAGCTGGCATCTCATACAGCTTCTGTTTTTATACTTGGGTACGATGGCTGGAACAGGTTGGTGACGACAAAACAATCAAGCAATGGAAAATGGAAGCGCCAGGTTACGGCGAGGAAGAGGAGCCTCTCAATACTATTCTGGGCAAGGTATGATCGGTGGGCATTTTCTGTACAGATGTATTTATATCTAACTATTGAGCCAGCAATGTCCATCTGTCCTAATACTTCGATATAGTCACCCAATTGACTGACAGGTATGTTATATGACAGGTATATTCATAAGGACCCAAGAAAATACAGTTTCTTGATATAAGACTTGTTGAATAATCTTTGTATAAACAAGTTATAGGTGATTTTGGGCACTCTGTACAAAATATTAAGAGAATCAAAATTGAATTGATTTAATTCTGATCAGACTGTGCACTAATTTTGCTTATGCAAATATCCAGATTTTCTATTATCACATATTCTTGATAGTTAAATGGATTGTTGTTCCCAACAGACAGTCTTCACTGGACTCGACCATCACCAGAAGGACGCCACGTTTGCCACATGCGGCCAGCAGGTGGACATTTGGGATGAGCAGAGGAGCAGCCCAGTCCGCTCTTTCACTTGGGGGGTAGACAGTTTCAGCTCAGTCCGCTTCAACCCTGTGGAGGTAAGACACATACTCAGAAAAGGCTCCTCCAGCTGGTGAAGAACCCATTACTTTAAACACCTTGTCCGTATTCAAACTCAACTAATCTATCCTACCAAGTGTTAATTAAATGTGCCTCCCTGCTGTTCTCCTAAAGTTACATTTTTATGTCTTTTCACAGACTGAACTTCTTGCAAGCTGTGCCTCGGACAGAAGTATAGTTCTGTATGACATGAGAGAATCTGCACCACTTAAAAAGGTGGGCTCCGCCTCCGGTTGCTGCAGGGATTTGCGATTCTCGCTCCTCATTACTCCACGATGTTATTTATATCTACTCTTCATTTCCTTCTTTAGGTTATTATGACAATGAGGAGCAACACCGTCTGCTGGAACCCAATGGAAGCCTATTACTTCACCTGTTCCAATGAAGACTACAAGTGGGTTGAGGGTCTTGACGTTTGTCGTAATGATTCCCACAATGGCACTTGTGCACTAAATACGTCTCCTGCTTACATTCTTTGTCTCATCAGCCTCTACACATATGACATGAGGTACCTGGACAAGCCCTTTACGGTGCACATGGATCACGTTTCTGCAGTGCTGGATGTCGACTACTCTCCCACCGGGAAGGAGTTTGTGTCGGCCAGTTTTGACAAAACGATCCGCATTTTCCCCAAGGCCGCCGGCCACAGCAGGTCTGTAGCTGATAATAGATTTCAGTGGGCAAACGTGATTGATTTTAGACTTTGAGACCAAAACAATCTCACCATTGTTTGGTCGCTATGTGACGTTAAAAAATTAAGACAATTTATTCTTACAGCAACGTGAACAGAGGGAAGTTACCATTATTGATTTGCACGCACTACCCACATTGTAAAGATAAACCGCTCGTTGGAAATCAGTTTCTTTTCCATAATGCAATTAAGCCATTATGGTCAAGACCGGAGCCAAAGTTCTAGCTCACTCTAACTGAATGTTATTATTCAATTTTATTAATTGCACATGTGCTCTACTTAGAAACGTGAAATGGATCTGTTACTCAAACTCTCCAGTAACAAACCTTCACATTTGTATCTAAACTCTCGCCAATCCAGCAAACTTTTCTTTTAGATCATGTGCGTTACAGTGTTCTGGAGCCACAAAATGGTTGGAGAGGTCCACAAAGCTCAAGCGAAATACGCGATAAGTGTTTGACTAACAGCCAACGGGGCATCGTTACTTTTTTAAGTATTTATTCTTTCTCGTAGGGAAGTGTACCACACCAAACGCATGCAGCACGTCATCTGCGTGAAATGGTCTGCAGACAACAAATACATCCTGAGCGGCTCTGACGAGATGAACATCCGGCTGTGGAAGGCCAACGCAGCGGAGAAACTGGGTTTGGTGAGTCCCGCCTCCGCCTCGTTCCTGCTCTAATGTATATTTTTTCCAATCAAGTGGCATCATATTTGAAGCTTCTCTGTCAGCAGTGAATAGTGGCGTGTTGACCAATCAACATCTGGGTTTTCCCAAACTGTCAAGGGTGCTGCGTCTGCCTCCAGGCTCTTACCCGATCTTGTTTTTATGTGTTAGCTGAATCTCTGACAACAGCCCTCCTAAGCAGGCCAAAACCGGGCGACTCTGCCAAGATCCGCTGCTGCCAAGCTCCCCGGTGGATGCTGACTTAGGGTAGAATCACTCTTAATAAGTACAATGTACCAACTGGCACACTGACTCCTGTGGCAGGTGGAAGTCTATAAAACTCAAAAGCTTTGTAGTTGTTTTGTAAAAAAAAATCCCAGCTGTTTTACATTCGCCAGCCCACCGCTGTCTCGAACTGTTCCTGTTCTGTGAGAGTTGCGTGTTGCGTGTGCTGCATTCAAGTAGGGCGGTATGTGTTAGCAGCAACATGCTCGAAACGTTGAGAAGTGTTCCACTGCCCCAAATCCTTGTTCTGGCCGAATCAAACAAATCAATGTGGCATCTCCAACTGCCATGTTTCATTTCTAATGGGATTCACTCCTGCTTGTTCTCTTAATGCGGCGTGGAACCCCGGCCCGCTTTTGGCACTTGTTTTACACTCACTGTTTAACGAGATTTATTAGCAAGCTTTGCACTTAAAGAGATCAGACAGGGCTGCCCCTGTAAGCAGTTTGGATCGGCCAATCACTTAAACTCCGAGCATAATGAAGCATTAACAATCAACTTGGACCGAGAGGGTCTTTAATTACCAAGAAATGCTGAATCAAGACCGTCTATGTCTGAAGGCATCACATTCGGACCAGTCAGATGTCTCAAGCAACTACTGCACATCACTTTTTTTCTTTTGTGACTCTTTTCTGCCTCCAGTGTAAATTAGACTCTTTGTTTGTTTCCGGCAGGTAAACATGTTAATCAATGAGCTCCTGTTTTTATCCTTAGTCACAAACAAGGAGAGGAGGTGGGTTCCAACTCTTCATCATGTTATGATTCCGGAGCATAACTCAACAACCATCACATATTTATACGTAAAATCTAGTACACACAACAACCAAATACTGAACTTGTGACATTAAGGGATATTATTTACTCTAAATTTACTTACTTGGATTTTGGTTTGCTTTCGTGTCTGGTTTTGTTTCTGGCAAACCCAAATAAAAATGTTCTTTTTGCTGTTTAGTGACTTTTTGCTTAAACTTTTTTACTTAAATAATTAATTTCAGTTTCTTCTGTTTCAAGTTTATCTAAGAAAAAACCCCAAAAAACCAAAGGTTTATTCCTGAACTCAGACAAGTTTGTTAACTCTAATCCTCTCCATTATTGTAGTAATGGTGGGATCTGATCTTAGAGCAGACTGCTGACTTTAGGTTGAGTAAATATTGACTGCTTGAGATTATCAATGAGTCACATTTAATTTGAGGAACTCGATCAGGGGGTTTGCTTGTGCCGTACAGGGAGTTGGAGGCTTGTTGGGGATATACCCTTACTCTCGGGGAGTTTAAATTGGCAGAGCCGAGAGCTAAATTATTTCGCAATGTCTAGACGGATACTGATATTCTTTTTCTGAAAATGTTTTTCTGCACCAATTATGAAAAAAGGTGCCACCTTAAAACTGCAGTAACATTTTTATACTAAAATCCTGTTGGATAATAAAACAATAAATACATATTATGACAGTCTTGTAGGTTTCTCCATCAGTTTTGTCTGTTTAGAAACCACTTTTGTTGATTGCTACCTCCGGATCTACAAAGATCGCTACAGAGAACTTTGGAGAGGGAAACAACCTTTCTGCGTTCTAAAAAAAAACATCCATCCATCCATTTTCTTCCACTTATACGGGATCGGGTCGCGATGGCAGCAGGCTAAGAAGGGATTTCCAGACATCCCTCTCCCCAGCATACACTCTCCAGCTCATCCTGGGGGACCCTAAGACAACCCCAGGCCAGATGAGATACATAGTCCCTGCAGCGAGTTCTGGGTCTACCTCGGGGTCTCCTCGGGATTTCCCTGAAAAGCCTGTGGAGGCATCCTGGAGGCGTGTTAATCAGATGCCAGAGCCACCTCAACTGGCTCCTTTCGACGGGAAGTAGCGCCGTCACTACTCCGATCTTTCCAAATATTTGAGCTCCGTACCATATCTCTAAGGCGGAGCCCAGCCCCCCTACGAAGGAAGCTCAACTCATGACCTCACAGCAACAATCCTTTCTATGTGTGAAGTGTTGAACTCTTCACCACAGTTCTGCCGCACGATCAACTGTATCGGAAGCCAATAAACAATCGGTCTAGAAAATAAAATTAAACCTTAAAAAATATTTGCGTTAGACTCTAGTCATCACAGCCACTGTAGACCGCTGTATTGACTTTTAAAAGGTGTGTCCGCTCCTCAGAACTCTATGACCTGCTCAAGTGGATTGAGGCTAAACGTCTCATATGTGGACCAGGTGCAGGAAATATGAGTACTCTCTTAAGAGGCCTGAACAGATTTGATATTAAACATCATCAGCCACTGTCACGTCAGACCGCTTCAAAGAAGGATCAGAGTTGATCCAGCCGAACCAGAGAGATGGTCTTTTCGAGTCTATTTATTCCACAGATCCTCCTCCCTCGTTAAAAACCTACAGTATATTACCCACAACTCAACTTTACTACCATTTGTTTGGTTGGACAATCAGCTTCGTTGACCTGATAGCAGCTAATAAACCCTTCGAGCAGCTGGCCTCGTGCAGAGATGATGAATGGTCTCGGGTCACTTTGTTCTAACGCCACAATCCAAATACTTTTATTTTCCAACTCGTAGTACTCAGCCTTAAACTCACCTCACGTACTGCATGATTTTGTATTTTATAAAATGATTTCTACTGACGTTTTGCACATGTCTGGATTTACCTGGATTTGCCCGTACACCTGCATCATTCTATTTGATGCAGGAATACGGGTAATAACTCCGCAGATTCTAGACTCTTTATTCACCAACCTGTATTTATACCTCACCTATGTACCTGTTTTGTCTTTGTCTTGAAACATGTGGCCCAGGTCAGATTTATTGGTCATATGTGACTTTTCTTGGCACTGTGGACGTCACAAACCACATGGAATCTGATCTTTTCCAGTTCCGATTTGGACCACTTCCATATGTCGGATTCCATATGTACACAGGTCTGATCTATTTCATTGTGAGACCGGTCTGAACGGTCAGATCGGAATTTTTGCGAATTTGACTTCTTCCATCGACATTCGTCACAAAGCTGCCCCAACGGGAGACAATTTACACTCAAAATTGTCTCCCGTTGGTGATGTTTATAGTGCTAAAAACACTATAAACATAACCAAAAACACTACAAACATCGCTAAAAACACTATAAACATCCCCAAAAACACTCAAAATATGGCTAAAAACACTATAAACATCACCAAAAACACTCAAAACATCGCTAAAAACACTATAAACATAACCAAAAACACTATAAACATCACTAAAAACACTATAAACATCACTAAATCTAGAGATTCACCGATTGCAATTTTCTTGGCCGAAAACCAATTTTATAACGTCTCAATGGCCAATACCATAATTGGTTCTGTATTTTAAGTGCTCTTATTTTTGAAGGGTTGCAGTGGAAGTAAAAATGCGGGTGGACATTGTGTTATGTGCATGTATTCTGACCTGTTGACATTAATGGAACCTCCATCTTCCTTGCCATGTGTTTCTTTAACCAATTCTATGACGTTTTGAAGTGAAAACAAAACTTTGTAAGCGTCGTTCAGTCCCTTATATGTTATATGTCGGCTTTGTTCGAGGACTTCAGGACTGGTGGCTGGCTCAGAGCCGCCGCTAGCTCTAGCCCCTCTTTTAACGTTAGCTTTTAAATGCTATGTTCCTCATACAATTCAATTTTAAATTTTGGCTTATGTTCGTTATGCTGAATGCTTTCGGGTAATTCCCGCCGGAGATACTTCTGTGCATGCGTTTTAAAACTATAAATGACCATATGGATACATACATTTGGCGGGCTCGTGGCTTACTCTTAGGTGTTATAAATTGCAAGCTTTGTGGGTTTTTTTCTGGTTTACTTGTGAGATGTCTGGAACCATTGTAGCTCATGCTTATTGTGTTTGTAAGGCGCATTCGTTCGACCGGCACGTTAACGGCCTCCAGTGTCTCTACTGGGCCGATTGCCGATTTAATCAAACTTGGCCTCCTGGCGCCGTTTGATCGGTGGGCCTCCACTAATAAAAGTATGAATATCACTAAGAACATTATCAACATCACTATTGGCACTTTTACTTTAACAAACTTACTTTAGTTGTTTCTGTATTGACAGCATGCCGTGTGGGACGTCTTTGTTAGTGTTCTTTTGCGCATGCAGGTCAGTTTAGGGCTGGGAACGGGTCACGCTGGAGTCCGATAATCAAGTGTAGTGTGAACAACAACAAAAAAAGAATTACCTAACGAAAATTTAAAAAAAAATCAGAATTGAGCATTAAGACTGTCTGTGTGAACGTAGTCTAAGGCAGAGATGTTCATCTTGTATTTTAATGTTACCTATCTACGGTGACTGTTTATTTTTTTACAATAATACTTGACTTGCTAAAAGCTAGTTATCGCCTAGGCTGCTTTCTTCGAGATGGGCAAGGCATATGGGATTGTAGTTCATTCCCTTAATCATCATCTGTTCAGTAACCGGCTTCTTCTTTTGTTAGTAATGAAACACACTCGAGTTAGAAGAAATCTGAGGCATCCATGCGTCTTTCAAAGGATACCGTCTTGTCATGACTGTTGGAATTTATTCTGATGGGACAGAGCAAACGTGAAGTACGATAAATGTGAGGGTGACACCTCCTCTCAATCTCTTACCCCACAGTCCTGTCAACAGCACTTAAATCTGAACTGAACTGCTGAAGTGCAGATTGGAAATGCTGGTTAGTGCTAAAGCCAGCTCATCTCACTCTATATTTTAGTATTTCCTCACAGGTGGGAGGAATATTTGCCTTTTCAGTTTTCCCATCAATTCCTAATGGATTGTCTTATTTGCAGATTCCTCTGGCACCGTCCTCTAGTTTGGTGGACTGTTGGATAGAAAAGATGACAAAGACGTTTTCAGCGGTTCACTCTCAGCAATTAAATTCCTGCCATTTTTCACGTAGCCTCTGCTCCTCTCTAATAATTATGTGTGCCTGAGTGTGCAGCACTCAGCATGCTGACTACTATCCCCTTTAGTTCTTTCTCTTACTATGTTTTCTTCTGGAGTTGTCTCTCTGCTGGACTCGCTCTTCTTTCGGGTCCTTTCTCATCTTTCTAGGACATCGTGCTAGTTACGTTAGTAGCCCACAGATATGTCTGCTTGTCTTTGCTAAACAAAATGAGGTTACTTGAACGTAACAATCCAAACTGAACGATAGCGGAGACATTTCCGACAAATATTCAGGAGTCACGGCTTATTATTCAAAATGGGTAGAACTCGTACGGGACTTAGGATTTCAGTATGTATGTCGCTCCTGCGTTGTTTAGCGTTGGACTGCAGCTCTGTGATTTCCCAGTTGAGTATTTGCCAACAGGTGACCGCCAACAGATTCAGCAGTATGTCCATCCATGAGTCTGTGATCAGAATCAAACTTTGAACCCACTAGAAGAGTTTGTAGCTTGCGTGTGTCATCACACGGTTCCTAAAGTCTTGTGTGACATTTTTCTGGCTGGCGTTGTAAGCTCAGGCTTTCAAGTTCTAGTCCATAGAAGAAAACGTCTCATTATCAGGGAAGAAGCTCTGGTGGCAATGGACATTCCAGAACTGCAATGATGCCTCTTTAGAGTGGCTGTCACAGTCACATGACTTGGGTGTTGTTGGAATTTTCTGGTGGGATTTGAAAAAGGCATTTTCAGCTTGTTTAGCAGTGCTATTATAGAAGTTGAGCCCTGTGGGTTATGATTCCTCAGAGGCTGGTGTCCAGCAACACATCGCCTTTTCATGAGGTCATAACAGCAAAAGTGTCTCAAGTGTTCAATAGGTTGAATCAGTTTGAGACTTTTTTCCTGATTCTTCCAGGTCATTTTTCCGCATGTTGGTCAACCAGTGTCAGAGTGTGAAATATTCATGTCAGCTAGCTTGAGGACAAAGAACAACGGATTTTTCTCATTTACTATTGAGGATGTGCTAGAAAGCCTTCTAATGGCCATCCAGAGTAGAAAGCTGGATCTCGTCTGTACCTTCTTCATCTAATCAATCCTCCCTTAATGTCTCCTTTTTAGCTGACGTTACCTTGTCCTGTCCCTCCATCCTCTCTACTCCTTCTTTCCCCTCCGTTTTCCCTTTTGTCCGCTCTTCGTTCATCCAACTCTCCCCTCTCACCCCGTGTAGCTGGCACCGAGAGAAAGGGCCGCTATGAACTACAACCAGAAGCTGAAGGAGAAGTTCCAGCACCACCCGCAGATCCGACGCATCGCTCATCACCGCCATCTGCCCAAGAACCTCCACCATCAAAAGAAGGAGCTGAGGGTCATGAAGGAAGCTCGCCAAAGGAAGTATGTGTTATTTTTCATTTGGGGGGGTGGTGGAAGTAAGTTGGCTCATTAAACTGTGGGAATGGCGTGACGTCTTGTTTGTGTCCATGTAGAGTCACACCAGCCTCATGGAAAATCTCACATGCTCTCGATACGCCTTACATACTCATGTACTGCTAAGGCAGTGGATTGATTCTCCCAGTTTGCCCGTCACATGATTCATAGTCCAGTCTCCCCCTTTTTTTCTGTCATTACCGGCAGTGATACGACACGCCAGACGCGTGTGTGGACTGTGAATGATTTACCGTCCATGCTTTATGCATTATTTCCAGGCTACTTTAGTGCGGGCGCTGACGTAGGTGTTACGTTAACACTCTCGCATTCAGTCTCTTCCTCCTCTCCGCTCGCTTATCTCTCCCTCCCTCCCTCTTCCCTCCATCCCCTCCTCTGTATTCTCACCAGCACGTTGAGTCGCTCACTCTTCTCCCTCTTGTTTTCCAGGGAGAGAAACGTCCGCAAACACAGCAAACCAGGAAGCGTTCCCGTGGTTTCGGAGAAGGAGAAGCACGTTGTGACTGTGGTCAAATAGAGAAGACACGCGAGATGGCGCCCCCATGGGACTTTTTCAGCCTGTTGTACAAGGATGCATATTGTAAATATACAAAACGTATGTTGACGTATTCTGCTTTTCTGTTATTAATATAGTGACTGTGTTTTTATCAGAGGCAACAATACAAGAGATCCAGAACAGATACAATGTTGGAGGTTCAGTGTGTAATCACTCGGGTTTTACTTGAAACTGCCTTGTTTTCTATTTGATTCCCACCTTTAATCGATGCAAGACATGTCCTACAGTTCATAATAAAACTGCCAGTATTCTGTATGCTTCAGGTGTTGTTATCCAGAGTCCCGCCCAAAAACTCGCCGTCATATCCTCAACCAGTTGTTTCCTGACCTCCCAGAGGTCCATAGTTTCATCATGGTGAGTCATAGACACGGGTTTGACGTTGCACACATGAGGACAGGACAAAAACAGGATATCAGGAAAACATCAAAGGTGTTCACACTCGCCATAACCCTGTATTTATCTAGACTTTAAATAATGTCAAATATTACATAAAGAGAGCAATCAGTCTTTAATGTAAACACCGTATGGCATCAAGTAGAGGCTCCTGAAAACTATGTGGGCTATTGAATTGGACACAGGTGGATCTGATCCAAGACCTTCTTGCTGTGAGGCCAATACTGAATTTTATCTTATTTCTCTCTTCTTCTTTTTTCTTTGACCTAATATCTTCTATGAAATTTTCTGATCATCGCTAATATTTTGGCTCAAAAGTCCAGGGAATCTCCATCGAATTGAATCAAAAACCCCTTTTTTTGGATGTTTCTTAATTTTTTTAATATTGAGTCGGCCCACTTTTTCCGCTAAAACGGCTCTGACCTGTCAAGACATGGACCTGTCAAGACATCGACCACCCAGGACTACATTCCTTAACCAATTTGGAAACATGAGAGTTGCCTTCACCTTGTCCCAAAGTTCTGTGTTCCAGATTGATTGACAGATAGAAACTTTATTAATCCCCACGGGGGAACATCATCAATATGTTCGTTTTCTGTCTGTGTTCCACCAACCTGGTTATAATGTTATGGCTTATCGTTGTATTTTTCTGAATATTCATGCAGCTGAGCCGTCAGTGCCAGAGCCAATGGACTTTAGGTTCCAGGAAAAGGGGGTTCAATCAGACATTCACATAAAACAAATATATGAATGAAAAGAACATTAAATTAAGAAAATATACGAACTTAATGAGTTAATTAGCTTTATTTCCGAGATGAATGTGAATCTGGAGTAAGGACGTGTTTACTTAGATTGGCATTAAGACTGGAAGCAGGAGGAAACGACTGCCCTCTGACTGAAGACCTGATCCAGTGCTGGGAGGAGAACTCCCCCCAGAACGCCATCAGGAGCAGGCCCAGATGTTTTCTCAGGTGCTGACAGGCGCTTGGAGGCCAAACCCACTTCTGTGTCTCGGTAGTGGGTTTACAACATTAGTTATGATGAAATTCACTAAGTTGGGTTTGAACCTTTGCTCTCGGTTTTCCGCTTTAAATTTGGAGTCCAGTTCCCAATGGGTTTCACAATTTTAGTTTACACTGAGCGTTCACACAAAGTTTTATTTATCAAATGAATTACACAATGTAAATCAATAAAGATTTAATTTAATTCATTGAGATCCGATCTGTGGTTTAAGTGTACCCTTACTTTATTTTTGAGCAGCGAAGTTCTTGCATGAAAAATATCTCCTGCTGAAATTTAATTGATTTTGAACAAACAGGTTTCTTTGGACAAAAGCTTTGTGTTCCAGCGTCAGCTGGTGTTTCATTATTCGTTCTTTTCATTTAACACATCAGATAACTAAATCTGATCTGAACAATGAGGCTTGTAAAGGTAACATTTATCAAGTACCAACGACATAGGGGAGCTTTATTTACCCTTTAATGTTCTCACCAAGAAAAAAAGTATGACTTTGCGCATTTTAAATTCTTTGGATCATTTATTAATTTAATATCTTAGACGCATTAAATTTACCATAAAATTATAAATCATTTGGTCAAGGGTGTTTTAAAATCGTGAGAGAAAATCAATATAATATAATATATAACGATAGCATTTTATGGAAAATAGATAAGTTTAATTAAATCAGCTCAGACTTTTGGGGGAAGCATGTTTGTAGAAATCTATTTGGCCCTTTTTGGATGTTTGTTGGTTAAATAATTCTGTTTAGTAAGTCCTCACATGTTTTAATATACCAAAAGAATAAATAAATTAGCTCCACGGTGCCCCCTTTGAAGTGTGGTGGCCCCCAGGGCTCCGTCCTTGTTCCCTTACTCTTTAGCATAAACATGCTGCATACATACATCATATTATAAACCGGTTCAGTCCCATTTTACAATTAATAAAATAGAGACTCAAAATGTGCCAAACCAAACATTTGAGCAGGACATTAAAGGGCATTAACATTAAGAGTGAAGTTCAAACCGTGAACTTGGCCTGTTCCTCTGGGATTTCAAGCAAACATTTTTGAAAGTCATCTTTATCCCAAATGAGTTGTTTTCCTCTACATTTCATTTTTGAAAGCTTTTGGCTCGCTGGCAAAAACAACTAGCTCTCAGGCTTCCAATGTCTCCTCACACTTTGGGAACTCTAATGTCTCCCACAGGAAACACAAGGACAACTCAGTTTCACAGCAGATCAAATTATCACTTTTCATTCAAGATTTTTTGTGTACTTACAGCTGAAAGTAAAAACATTTTTTAATGTTTGTTTAGAAAAGGTCCATTTTTTAATCTCCATAGAGAAGGTCCTTATTGCGTATGGAGGCTGCCATGTACGGAGAGGGATTTCAGGTTCAAAGTGTTTACTGTGTTTTGATTATTGGAGGATCATCATGAAGAACAAGAAGAAGCAACGGAACGCCTTTGCCGGAGGATTCAACTCGACTCGGCCGCCAGCCCCACTTCCCCGCAGCTGCAGATTTCACTTTTGGGAGTGAAAAACTGCTCCGAAATATTTAATTCCAACACTGCATTTTTTGCAGTGCGAGCTTTCATTAACACACTACAAAAAGAAACGACTCATTCCAAACGATTGTATTTTAAATGAAATGAAATGACCTCTTCCTCACCTTTACCAATGTTTTGTTGCTGAAACCTAATCACAGATGTGGATGAAACCCCGAATACTGGTGTGAGTCCTAGATTATCTATGAGCAGAAGTTAGATTGCTGGTCCTTGGAGAAGATAGTTAAAACAGCAGAAAGGATCATTATTCCCCTCAGTAGGGAACGTTTATCCAGCCTGGTGCGTCAGAAAAGCCTTCAGCGAAATAGCCGACCCCTCACATCAACTCTCTGGACCCCTGAAATCAGAAAAGAGGTGCCAGAACATTAGATTCAGAACCACGAGAGAGCAATGATTTCTTCTGTCCAAGTGGGTCTGTTATAGTTTTGTTATAGTTCTTATATTATATAGTCTGTTATAGTTTTTTTTTTTAGTTTTATAGTTTTTTTAAACTTTTTAATTTCCTCACCAACCAGAAAAATTGAAAAAATAGGTTTTATTATGTACATATGTTATTTTTTTTGGGGGGGGGGGCATTTATGAACTTAATAACTTAGATACTCTAAATTCACCATAAAATGACAGACTTCAGGATGAAAATATGTAATTCATGAAAAATAGTCAGATGAAATTAGATTAGCTCAATCAAATTTTTTTAGAAAACTTATTGATCCTTTTTGGACTTTGTTTCGGTTGTATAAAGTTACATAATTCGTTTACGTAAGTCCCCACAGGGTTTAATATGCCCCAAAACAAAACAAGTCGGACGATTCCACTAGCCATGATCAATGCCTTCTCAGTGGGGTCCTTGACCCCTGGTGACCCCCAAGGAATAGACTCTGGCCCCTTACTCCTTTACATAAACAGTACATGCTGGGTCTTATTATAAACAGGTTCAGTCACATTTTTATCCAGAAATAGTTGCTCAAAACATGCTCAATCAAACGTTTGATCAGGACATAAAGGGTTTCTTGTGTTTCTGTATTTATTTTGTGCCAAAGAGATTAGATCCCGCTCACATGTATGCCAAGGGTGTATTATGAGAGTGACAAAAGAAGAAACTTGAACTTGATCTATCCCAACGACCACCGTGTGTCTGAAAGTACGTGGAGGTCTGGGCATCAAAGGTTGTCTATTTTGAGAGTCATGAAAAAAGCGAACACTCATATCCATGTTTGACAATTCTCTAGATTATATTATTTGAGGAGCTGCTACACTAATTTTTTTGCTGAAAGTACCTACAATAACACGAAATGTAGCATTAGGTGTTTGACGTGTGGGTCTGTGTGTGTGTGAATGTGTGTGTGTGTGGGTGTGTCTGTGTGTGGGTGCATAAAATAGTTGAATAAAATAAGAAAAATTCTATTCTGCGTCCCACTGACCACGTGTAATTGTGCAAATGGCAAAAAAATCTCATTGACCCTTTCAATCTCAACATTTTTTACAGGCATACACTATAACCTAAAGAAGTGGCACCTAGTTTGATAACTGTGGACCTGTGTTTTAATTTTAAAGACAAAAAATCTATGGGTCAAATAGTCTAAAAACGGAGAATGTTGCCAGTTTTTTGCCACGGAAACTGAAACGATATCAGTTCTAGCAGAGCGATACTGTGATTTAAATGCTCTTTTTTTAATGAATGAATGAATGAATAACTGGTTCTTGAATTAAATATTAGACAAAACTACAAACGTATGTCCCAGCTGAACCTCTTCAGGTACCAATTCTATGGTGGAACAAGGTACGTATGAATATACAACGGTACATTTTTTAATTCTTCAGGAATGTTCTTCTAAGATTTGTCAAAACAAGGTAGAAAACTGTACCAATGTTCAAAGGTAGAGTTTTTGTAGCCTGCTGAGGTACCGCTGGAGCCACGACGCATTTTAAAATTTCAGGTCCATTCTTGAACATTGATTTCTAAATGTGTAGGTTTTTAGAGTATTCTATATTCAAACCTTATCAACATTTGCACAAAAAAAAAGTAATGGTAATGAACTTCTAAGCCTTTTTTTATTGTGAAATATTACAACCTGGTTTGACATGTAACAGCACATCATTGCAAAAGTGCTTATTTCCTTACCAGCCCTAAAGAGGTAAAGGATGTTGCCTCTTAATGTCACCCTTTAAATCCTTTCAGCTCTGCAGCCTGAGAGAGGCCGCGGTTTCAGGAGAGACTCAGGAGTCAGAGGTGAGTCACTTCTTCAGCTTTGGGACTGACACATACTTGATGTTGCATCGGGTGCTGGAAAGCTACTAAAAAGGTCCATTATGACTTCAGATTTATCCCTTTTATCTATAAGCGTTCGGAGCCAAAGCAGTTGATTTTCTTTGAAAATTTGAAATAGTTGTATTTTGGTTCTGGATTATAACTCAAATCAGGGAACTATAAGCCTCTCTCCCCCTCTATGAAGGTCAGAGTTCATGGCTCCACTATTCAAAGCTAATGGGCAAAAATGACATCATGGGAGAGTGGCGAGGAGAAAGTCACTGCCGACCCAGAATAACATTAAAAATAATTGACACATCAAACCTTGATGACCGTCAGAGCTGTGGGTGAATTTCTTTGGACTGGCAAAGTTGATCCTTTTGAAAGAGACAGGGATACCGTTATATCTGCTGTCAAGCAAACACAGCATCCACAGGAAGAACACTGTCCCCACAGTCAAATGTGAAGGTGGAAGCGTGACATTGTGGGGTTGACCTGCTACATTTTTGAATGGATCCTAGTCAGAGTCTGAGATGCTGTGGTTGGACTTGTGGTTATACCATAACTTTATAACCACTGACAGACAAAACAAACTACATTTATTATTTTGTTACAATGGCACCTGTTAGTAGGTAATATATTTGAGGCAGCAACAAGCCATGTATCTACCCCACCAGTTTACCTCTCAATGGTTTCAAAAGTCTGGTCTTCATGTTTATCTTCTTTGATGATGAGGCTTTACACTTTGGTGCTTTTTACTTGTGCTAAATGATGAGTATGAGCCTCCATTTGTCAAAACTTTGATTCTAAGGACAGAACTTTGACTGTCAAAGCTACCACAATGAGGAACAAATGATAATATTGCTTATCCATGTATGTAAGCTCTGACCTATTTTATGCAAAATAAATAAGTAAATATCATTTTGAAATAGAGAGTAGGTCAATGTAAAGGAACCTCATCACTTGACATGACACACAATGCCGTTGAAGACAGCCGCACTAAAGGCTGGACTCACAGCTAGATGACACTAAATTTTACACACTGCACCTTTAATTGAGGTCTTAAATTCCAATCTGCAGTATTCACCATCAGTATTCACCACTGGAAAGGACTGACTAAAGTCCATAACATTGATAGTGGGGGGGGGCACCCATATGAAATCCTGCTTCAGGCCCATAGCAGGCTTGAACCGGCTCTGTTCCTACGTCACCATCCACGTGATGTGGTTATGAAATATGCGTGAGGTTCTTCCTGGTTCAGATCTGCTCCAGCTGCACACACACATCCTCCAGTCCAGGTTTTGTCTGCTGCTGCTGGCTGCTGTCAATGAACATCCAGCGTCCTCTCCTCTTTACTCCTCTACGCGTCTCCATCGCTCCTCCTCCTCTCCCCCCTCTCTCTCTCACTCTCTCATTGCATCCATTTTTGTGCATTTAAGAAATCACCAAGAATTACCAACCTGGAGGAAAGCAAGCTAAGCAGAGCGACAGAGGAGGGCTGAGGAAAACAAACAAGGACGGACTGGCTGCCTTTTCTTCCAGCATGAGAGGAAAAGCTTTCTAAAGGATGGCAGCAATGGGTTAGACAGGATTTAACATGACTGCGAAATAAAAGGCAAGACTTTAATCCTCTGCATATTTCTACTTTTTGATCCCTGGTTGGATGAGGGGGCTTGGAATACCTGCAGCCCTCGCTCTCCTGCATCTATTTCTGACAATTTCATGCGTAAAAATACCATGCGTAAACGAAGCAACAGCCTGAATCCCACGAATCCCCACGCTCAACTGCATTTGATCACCCATTATGAGTGTTTAATAGATGGGGATGAAGTCTGATCGAGAATATTTTCACGCGTATTCGGGCTGCTGTGTGCATGATAGCCCCAGCTGAGTTGTCATGCCGTCTCTGATCCACGGCACCAGAAGCCGGTTTGAATTCTGACAGCATGAAATGTAACAGAAAATATCCTCCTGCTCCTGGTTGACGGTGCTTTTCTCGTGTTTCTCTAGCCACCGTGCGTAAAGATGTCTGCTCCACTCGGGCCCCGGGGCGGCCCCGGCCCTGCTGCTACCTCAGCAGCCGGCGCCATGCCGGAGATGCCGGACCTCAGCCACCTCACCGAGGATGAGAGGAGGATCATCCTCGGCGTCATGGACCGACAGAAGAAGGAGGAAGCGAAGGAACAGTCGATGTTAAAGTAAGAGAGAGTTGGCGTGAACATCTATGATGGTCTCTGCCGGATCATGTTCCCTCCAGCACCCAACTCTGCCTCTCACCCCTTCCTCCTTTTAAACTACACTTTATTTTCTATCATTTTAATGCGGCATACACTCCAAGCTCTTCCCCCCTACTTTGTTGTATACTATTGGGCGCTGGGGGTGGAAGCAGCGGCCGCCATTTTCGCGTAAAAACAACCCCAATTTACTTAACCTTTCCCCGCCGACATTGCACAATACTACGACACAGGAAGGATCATTTAAGGTGTCCTTCGTGGGGTTGGCGTACACACGCGGGGTGGGTGTCATTTTAGCGTTAAAGCGTCCTGTCGCCCCCCTCCTCCTCCTCACCCCACATCAGCGCCCCTCCGCTCCTCTCGCGCGCAGATGTCGCTGGGAGCCGTTTCAGCACCACGGCGCTTTCCGCCGGAGAGTTCTTAAGGTGGACCGGACTGTTTAACCTTTACCGTGAGAGCCGTAACGCTGCTTCACGGCGAGATTTTACACTGTCTGCTTCTAAGAAACCTACACTGGTGGTGTTAACTTAATTAAAAACGCAATTGGACCTTCTGTAGGAGGTCAGGCTAATGAGAGGTGAGGGATCTCAAAGAGTTGACCTTAAATATTTCCAGTCCTGTAGTAATGGATGGAGTACTCAGATACTTCAGTTCAGTATAACTGTTGATAAAAACTGATCGAATTCTCCACTATGAGGAGGAGTGTATTTCAAACCTTACTAGTGAAAGTATCCAGACATTTCCAGCAAAATGCTATGAAAGTAAAATTACTCTTTTTACAGTAAAACGATCCCTGTCAGTGTTATACTATCATGTTTTTTTTAAATTACTATTACTGCTGCAGCCATGTGTAGGCCTATGTTGCTGCAGAATATCCCAAAAGTTGCGGTTCTTTAACTGCTGCTGAGAACTTTATTCTATCAGAGTATAATAACCAACTCTTACTGTCGCTGTTCCCCATGAACCTTATATCCCTAAAAAGGTCACACAGTCTTCAGCTCTGTTACGTTGACCAGCTAATCCAAGACGATTTCTATATGTTTATTTATTAGTTCTTGTAAATTTAAGACAAATTTCTCAACATATGAAGAAACATTCATTCTTTCATAAATTCTTTCTCTGTAATTGCTTCTCCTATTCATGGTCATATGGGGGCTGGAGCCTCTCCTAACTGACACTGGGCAAGAGGCAGGCAGACAGAGAGACAACCGCTCAAACTCAAATTCACACATACGGCTCTTTTAGTGTCACCCATATTGTTCGTTTTGGACTGTGGGAGTAAGCTGGAGTACTTGATGGAACCTACACAAACACGGAGAGCACATGTAAACTCCACGCAGAGAGGCCACACGCGCAAATGTTGATTTGAGCCTGGAACTTTCTGTGAGGCATACAGTGCTATCCACTGTGACACGGTGCTGCCCTCTTAGTCCTTCAGTTTATCAAAAAATCCGACATTTTGGAGATGCATGTTTTTCACCGGACAGGAAGGGGCTGAAAAGCTGTGATCTGAAAAGTCACCAGACACTGCAGCAGTCGGATTTATGAAGTGGGTGTGAAAAGTACAATGTGTTCCTCTGAGATGTTGTGGAGCAGAATCAAAAAGTAGCATAGAATGGGAATAATCCGGGAGAGTACACATTGTTGGAGTGAATAAGACTGATTATCTCGTTACCATGGTGCCTGTCATTTGGAGTGATATGTTAGGCAGCATGTGAACATTTTGTCCTGAAGTTGATGTGTTGGAAGCAGGAAAAGTGTGCAAGGAAGAGGAGCTAAGCCACTTTGACAAGGGACAAAATGTGATGCTAGACAAACGGATCAGAGCGTTTCTTTTGCTGCAGATTTTATTGGGTGTTTCTGGTCTGCACAGATTAATACCTAACAAAGCGTTCTCAGGGAGGACGTCAGGTTAACCGATGATAGATAATGGTTGCCCTGTTTTGCCCATGTTGTTCGATCCCGGAGAGGAGCTAGCGGCACAGATGAAAAAGCTGAAAAAGTTGATGCTGGTTCTGAAAGCGAGATATAAGAACACACAATGCATGGCTGGGCTGTTTTGATGGATAAAAAGGCATATGAACAATATTAGATTGGTAGTTTTAATGATATGGCTGATTGGTGTAATTACCTCAAATTTGTACCTAAGTACAGTGCTTGAGTAAATTTAATAAGTTACTCTCCACCACTCCTCCTATTGTTTTTACCTTTCATTACATTTCATCCTCATCGGATGCTCACCTGTAAGGCTGTATCCGCACTGAAGATGATATCATTTTTCTTTTTTCATGCAGCACAGACACATACAAACTCAATGCAAAGTTGTTAGTGTAGTTATGGCAAGTGGCACGACCCGAATGATGCGGGTAAAGGGAGTGGCGATATTCGCATTCTCAAAAAGTCACGCATCCTCATGTCAGCAGGGCAATGGTGAGGAAGTGGAAAACCAGCTAATTATAGCCGTGTTTGGACGCTTGGAGCGTTCAGTGTTCACCTTTTCCGATAATGTTGTGAACCCAGACCTGACAGCGTCTGTTTCTCAGACGTATCTGTGACTTCCAAGACAAATACAAAACATAAATTGTTGAAAATTCATCATGTTCAGACATAAATTGAAAATCCCTGAGAAACTTCCTAAAATCCATGGTAAAAAATAACACGAGCAGAAATGCAGAAAAGTTGAATTGAAACCCCCAAAGTAGCAAAAATGCCCTGAATTTGAAAATAAAGGTTTACCTGTGGGTCTCGATTCCAGCGTCGACAGCGTTGCCAGATATAACATAATTATGGTAGTTGTATGACAATGCTACCCTCTGTATGGTGTAGAATCAATAATACAAAAAAAATCTTGTTGTTTCACAATTTTATGACACTTTAACGGTTAAGTATCTCATTATAATTAATTTGCCGACACAATCGGGATATGAGATCCTGAGTTTGAAGCCAGTTTTATACAGAGATTCTGAAACGGTGTAGAAATAATGACACCTTTGTTTGTTTACAGTTAACTAAAGCACATCAGTACAGCGCAGCACAGGTGTGTCACCCTTAATAGCCAGTCAGGATTCCTCCAGCTAAAGATGGATAACATATTACACAACAAGTGACTTTTGAGATTTCTTACATATACGTTGAGCAGGAATCTCTTAAAAACTGATTAAAATGAAAAAATGTTTACCGTACCTTCTCTGTTACTTGCCAGCTGGTCTCTTCCTCTTCTTAGAGACTAAACAACTTGCTGTCTCCCCAATTCCCTCTTCTTTCAGTCAGACCCTAAAAAGCAGTAGCTGCTCTTAAATCTTCTGATTTTAAGCCGCACACGTACTTAACTGTCAAAACGTCACGACCCATCCTGCCTTTCTGCCTCATGTTTATACAAATGTACAATTTGCCTCTGTTACTAACTTCATTAGTTCTCAGGTAGGAGCAAGTCAGCCCCCCCATTATGGTTCAATTGGAAAGGTGGAATAAACCACGATCATCTTCAAAAATCTGCCTGAATGTTGTGTTGTGTTTGTGTTTGTGCTCCTGCTCACATGATGCTTGACAAAGTGATGCATGGCGTCTGGACTGCTGTGTAATGTGACAATGAAAGTGGAACAGAAGGGCGAACCCACACAATCAGGACACAAAGTGGACACGTATTACAACTTTCCTCAACATAGGAGGATTTTAAGACAGTAAGATACTTCGTCATCTCCTAATTGATTATGTTGTGTGTAGTCGGTTTTCAAGTGGACCCCTGTGGTCCGTCAATGGGTGTCTTGTAAAACACTATAGTTTGCTAAAATAAACCTTTGTATTCCATTGACACGACAGGCGGCTCCTTTATATTCCCCAGGGAAATCAATTGAATTTCTGTGAGGGCTTTATTATGCAGAAAAGTTAAATTTCTAGTAAAAAGTTACAAACGATATTTACTACTCTAAACAGATACAACTATTGTGCTTTCATTCTTATTTTTCCTCCCGTTTCTATTTCTGTCTCTCATGGTGAGACAGGTGTGTTTGCTTCAATGCACTGACTGATGCATGTGTTTGGGGTGGGCGGTCCCGCAGTAGAGAAGAATTGAGATGATTTCTGTCCAATAAACCTCTCCACAAAATCAGGGTAGAAAACTGACCTTGGGTCAGTCCTTACGTCCAGCCTACATTATCTTGTTGTAAGAGACGTTTGTGCACAATACTTTTGATTTTCAGGAGTGTAAATTTGGGTGATTACACAAGTACTTTTTGAGTGAGACCGCCATTTATGCTCTGCTAACTAATGAAGAAGACATCCCTGAGCAGCTGATGGTGCCGCCATGCTACAGTAAAGAGCTTAGCCTTTTTGGGTAATGTTAGCTATCATAAAAGACATTAAATTGACAGTTAAAATCTCACTTCTGGTTGTCTTTGAAAAATAAACAGGCTGTCCTGAGCATGTCTATTTCCTCTGCCATATTTATTTCTTTGGTTTTATCTGCTGCAAAGAACTTATCGCCATGACGAAGTCATCAGGCTTTTTAGTTTCCATTAAACAACTGTTCTCCTGAATTCATGTGAGGCAATACATTCATAGATCTTATAGTTTACCTTGAAAAGATCTGCCAGTGTTAGTGGCCATTTTGGGGCCCTTTTCTTATATGTTTTTGTAGGACCCAATCCTTTGCCTCTCATCATGGTGCACCCCTGGAGCTGAACGATGAGTTAATCTATCCTAATTTCTGCCGGAGACTTCCGGCAGGTTGTACAGCTCCTGCAGGCTCCCTGCCGTCAGTGCTCCACTATCGCTGGGAGCGTTTAGGAGACATTAGAGCTCCTGTTTTCCATCATCGGTTAAATAATTGCACCAAGGCAGCATTCCTAATGGAGTGAAAGTTGTGCAATCCCTACCTATTCCTGCTGCATAATAAACATGACTCATGTACTCCAAGACACGACCACCTCAGACGCTGCTGTGTGAATCATCCAGGCCTTTTCCTCCTTCCATCAGCCCCCCCCCCTCCAATAGCTGAGTGTTTCGCTTTTTTCTTTTTCTCCTAGGTAAGAGGATTGTCACTTTTAGTCACTCTTAGTCTGACAGTGATGTCATGGGCTTGTCATGACTGAGCATGGGCAGAAGAGGCTGTTCTCTGCGAGCGACATGACCGACTGTCTCCGATAATGTTAGGTAACTCAGGCCGCTCAAGCTTTAAAGCACACCAGACATCGAGTCAGTCAAACTCACTTTTTTATCGACGCGTGCTTACGTGTAAATTTGCAAAAGAATTATGATTCAAGTATGGCCTCACCTCTGCATGCCTCACTTGTGGTGTCATCTCAGGAGCCGGCCTGTGTTGCAGATGCATAGCAGCTGTCAGAAAAAAATGAAGTTATGTTAATGGCTGGCTGTATGAGAGATTCTGAGACCTCTTGACCCCCTGTTTTGTCCCGATTCATTCAATATTTCATACAGAAAAGCTGTGGTTACTATTAATGTGCTCCATATATGTGTGCAAGGTGACTCACTATGAGTCACCAAAACAGAAAATCCCAATGGCATTCGTACAACCGCAGTGGATTAACTTGTCATTGGATGGATTGTAGCGTTTTCCACCGCTGTCGGAAATGAACACCCACGCCCAAACCCTATAGTCAGTCAGTCACGCTTCAACCCTACTACTGCGTGGATGTGTTTTTGGGAAAGTGGCGGCTCGAACCTAGAAGTGTGTAATCCAACAGAGGGAATCCTGGGCTGGATGGAGAAGAGAGCGAGCTGCAGGGTTAGCCAACTTGCTGTCATCTCTGGAGGAACTACAGAGAGCGTGGTTGGAAATCCAGTGCTGCTGACTCGCATGTAATGAGCTTCTCTCTCTCTCTCTCTCGCTCTCCCTCTCTATTTTTCCCAGGCTCACTCTCAGCAGGCCTGTGTGTGTTTGTCTGCATTTTTAAAATCTGTTGCACCACTGAGAAGTGATTTCCTGAAGTCCATACGGCGGCGTTCTACATATATTCTTAGAATCAGTCTGAGAAAGCTCGTGAAAGCTGCAGTCATGGATGTATATTTAGCCTCACAGACAGAAACATGTACAATTAAGCATGGCTGCGGGCCCATTTGTTCCATTAAAATGAATACAGCTACCTTAGCTTTCCATGCATCAATGATTCTCTGAGCAGTACAGCAATGATGGGACCCCGACCCCCACTCAGTCAGACGCTGTGTATCCTACAGGCATACATCAGCGGCCTGTGATGGGGTGACCCACAGAGCGCCCAGAGCTCTGCTTCTCCTTTCTCCTTGTTCCTCTAGTCCTCTAGGACTACTTCCTGGTAGCGCTTGGTGGCCAGGAGAGGAGAGCAGTAAGACCAAATTATTACTCTCTATCCTAACTTTGACTTTCTCCTACACACCCCTACCATCACTTCTTCACTTCTCTTGCTGCTTCTCTTGAATTCTTCCCATTCAAGATTTCAGCTCATGCATCGCGGGTGCTACTGTGTCACTCGCTTAGGGACCCCCTTTGACACTGCTAATTATACTGCATTCCTTCTAGAAGGGACTCCCACTGAGATCCAGCTATTCTAAGTCTCTGAGATGTCTGCTGCTCTGAGATGTTCTTCGTCCGTGGTATAAAAAAACAAACAAACCCTGTTCCCTGCAATCATCATTCGTAATGCAACTATGCACATATTGACTTCCTGTTAATCATTTGTAGTTTCAAAGCCCACTGCTTTATCATGATGATATAATCAGAGAAATTATTTCAGATATCAGAAAACTCTTTAGAGCCACAAAAGACGTTATAAGCTACATTTATAATGGCTGTTGGATGAGTGAATTTATAAATCTTACTATGGTGACCTGCCCCACTCTGCTCCAAGAGCCACCTGTTGTATTGGTGTAAAAGAGAAAGAACTTGGACATTGACTGAGCCATTGTCATACCAATCTACTCAGTAGAAGATTGGAATGGGTCGTTGTTTCACCATAGTAGGTTTCGAAAAAAAATATATACTGGATCCAAACCATCTTCTGGATAAGCCACAAAATCGATTCACCTGTTCCCCTTCCCTTGAAAACTGTTAAAAACTTTTTCTGTTATCCCGCTTATAAGAACACACACATAGGCAAACACATGCACAGATACAGACAAACAAACAGCGGAGGAAGTTACTCATTAGATTGATATGCCTTCAAATCACACCCGTCTGCCAAATAGTATAATAGACCAATATATGTATATATATATATATATATATATATATATATTTTATAATAACATAAATAATTTACCTGTCCTAACCATACTAAGTCCAAATTGTTATTTATTTATTTTTTGCATTTAGCTACAAAATTACTTTATTTACCATTAAACATCATTTGTGCACAATGATAAAAGAAAAATTAAATAAAAAAAAAGAATCCTGGATTTTGTTCTCTGTCTGGATTCACATGTAGATTTACAGGATTTAAACATTTTTAATGGTTTGAATGAATTCTCTCCCTGATCTCCATAAAGTTTGTTGGTAATTAGTCAATATGGTTTTGTATAATCACGGTAGTAGACGAACAAAGGACCCAGGTCCCAACGTAACATCTGTAGCAGAGGACCTGGGTCGTAGTTCTCAGAAACAGATAGTCATGTGTAAAGTTGTGTAGTGCCTCTTTAATTTCAGCCTTAAAGTCCTGCTCTATTTCAAACTTCATGCTGTTTCTATGTAAATATTTACAGCGCTGCATCATATGTTTAAACACACGACTTGTCACTGAGTTTGACATAATGGGGAAAAGAAAGGCCTATAATTGAGCTAACATTTGTTGGGGTTGGCAGTCAACTCACACACATGTTTGTATACAATAATCTTTCCCAGTTATTATCATTATTACCTGATATAATGGAAAGAGGGAAGCTAGATATATGGTGCATCCTGGAGACCAGGTGGAAAGGCAGCAAGGCTAGAAGCACCAGAGGAGGGTACAGACTGTTTTTGTATCATGGTGTGGATGGGAGCAGAAATAGCGTAGAATGGATCCTGGAGGAAGAATATGTGAAAGATGTTCTGGAATTGAAGGGAGTTTAGGACAGAGTGATGAGGTGAGGCAGAGAGATCAAGATGGGAAGGATGACGAGCATTGACCTAGAATTAGCTTTGATTGATCACATCCCATTTCCTTTTTCTCTGTTAACCACCCCCACCCCGCACACATGCACACTCGCCAACCTTTGTACTGGTAATTTTTCTGGTACTTGCGAGCTCGCTGTACCAGCTTACGTTAGCGCTACGGAGCGCCCGCATCCCTGGACAGGGGGATGCGGCCACAAGTTATCGCTGCCACACGCGATAACTCAAAAACTGTTACATGGATCATTTTCAAATTTTATAACCACATAGTGCGAGGAAGAACTGGAGGGATTTTGAGAAAAGTCATCTGCATACTACCACCACTAAGGGGAGCTTTATCTCCAAAATCCTAGTTCTCGGGCCGTAATTTCTCAACTCTCAGAATAGAAGGCATCCCATAATGCCTACTTTGCATTGTGTTACTTGCAATTGAGTTCTGGCAGTCAAAAATCCCAAACATTATTGCGTTTTTTTTAAAGCTTAGTATAATGGGTTTTTACATTTTTTTTAAATTAATATACATAATAGTCACATTTTAGTCCACCAAAATTAAACACCGGGTCTCAAAAGTGAAAACTTACCAAAAAAAACACATACTGTCATGTCTTTTTTGTGTAATTTACAGTGACGTATTCCGGCCACCATAACTGCCAAGATCTTATTGTAAAAATTACACATCATTTCCTACAGTGTGTTATTATGTTTATTATATTGTGATGTAAGATAGTGCTGCTCTATATGATCAAATCAGTAGTACACAATGTACAACCTGCTGCAGAAATACTGTACTCTCTCATGTTCATGTCAAAGAAGCCAATTTGAAAAAGGAACAGAGAGAGAGAGAGAGAGAGAGAGAGAGAGAGAGAGAGAGAGAGAGAGAGAGAGAGAGAGAGAGAGAAAGAGAGAGAGCCATAGTGGTGAAATGAAGCAGGGCAATGCTCTTAAGCTTCCCACTGGACAATATACAGTATATACACACACACACACACACACACACACACACACACACACACACACACACACACACACACACACACACACACACACACACACACGCACACACACACACACACACACACCCACACATACACAAATACATACACACCCGAACACACACACATACACACCCGAACACACACACACTCTGCCTTCCTCTTGTTCCCTCAGCTCACTCACCCATGCTCCCTCTCCTTCCCATGTGAAGAGCAGATTCTGTCATGAGTTTTCCAGAGGCTCCCATCCCCCCATCACTTTCCCCAAGGGAGGGAGGGCGGGAGGAAGTGGGAGAGTGGATGCTGTCTTGTCTCCATAAAGCAGAACACACGGCAAATGAATACATCATCATGCCAATTACAGGAACGCCGTGTTTTGGTTCTGGAAGGTTGGCGTGTTATGGAACAGTTTGGCTAAGCTGGACTGGGAATCTGGTTAAAACACAAATACCATTAAATTATATAAGAAATGATGTATTTAGGAGCTGCTCATAAGCTGTGCTATTATGGGAGGGAAGTTGTCACGGCTCCAGTGTTGAGGTGCTCCTCTCCTCTTTCATCCATCTCTCTTTTTATTCAGCCATTGACCTATTGTATCTGTCACATGGCCTCAAGCCTGGAACTTCTCTGAGCTCCCTCTCTCTCTTCATTTGCCTTTTCTGCTTAATTCTGTACTCTCTACTTCCTCAGCTGTCTCAAAGTGTCTGTGTGGAGGCTCAAACTTGGCAGTAGTTTTGTCTGGAGTGAATCACAGAGTTGCTTTTTCTTTGTAGGCAGATAATGGATTTCACTGGCATTGGTTGTCTGTTAGCAAGACAGCTTAAAAAGTTCTGACTGGATTTCGATGATTGTTATGGAGAAGCTAGTGTATGGCCTAAGCACCAATCAATTACATTTTGACGATGTTTATTTATTTAAAAGGGTTATTTACCATTGCGGGACATAATTTTTGCTCTTAATTTCATGGATAATGTTATAAAGAATACAGCATGATAATAAGATAAGTATCTATCTCAGGCCAAAGTCTCATTGGATCACATCCAATTCATATTTAGATATGGGGATGTGTCGTGTTTTAAGTTGATAGTGCTCACGAAAAAAGACAGTCAGATACTGTAAATGATGATGCTACAAATGTGAACACAGATCAAACTGTAGCTGAAACTGTGCCGATTCAGTTAAGAGAATCTCTTCTATTATCCTCTTATGCAAGTGTCCTGATTCTGAAGAAAACCCCAATTAGTGATTCCTTTTCGGAGTCACCACGGCAGATCTTGTGTTTCCCTAAAAAGTTAGTACCTGTACCCTGCTGGCGAACAGTACCGGTGACTGTATTTGTCAACCCAAACCCAAACTGGTCCAGTTTGGAAATCAGTTTTGTGTGTTATTTATTTCGTGTAGATTTTTACGCCGGATGTTTTTGACCCTCCTTATTTATCCAAGTTTGGGTCCGGCGTTGGAGGTACACTCTGCACCTCGCGAAAAATAGGGCCCTGTTTTGATTTTTGGCCTATTTGCGAGTTTTTCATGGCATTGTTGACAGCACACATCACATGAATTTGGATCTTTTCCAGTTCCGTTTTGAACCACTTCCATTTGTGATCCAAAACCAACATGATTTTTTCAATGTGACCCCAGTCTTAACCTTCAGATCAGAATTCATGCAACATTCATAAAGCAGAACCAACTCACTGAAATAAGAGACCAAACTTTTGACAGGTTAAGTGTAAAAAAGCAGTTTCGGCATCCACCTCTGTTACTACATCCACTTACATCTCAAGCAGGACGAACTCTTACCTCCTTTAGCCCTCCAATGCAATTTAGAAATGCTGAGGCAGAATGAAGGCTGTATAATTCTGACCCAACTGGGAATTTTTTAGACCCAGAATTATACACAACATTACCATCGAGTTATTGATTTCTCTGGTTTGGTACGTTTTTGGACACATTTGGGAAGTTCTGATTTAATTGATACATTTGAATGCTAAATAGTCATTGATCAGTTGTTCATATCATATATTCTATTAAAAAAGCTGGGGTATTCAGCTGTTGCGTTCATTTTAACGGAAATTGCTTATTGTAATTCTTATTTTCTACTCTTATTTTCATCATCGTTATCTTACATATCAACTTTTACTCTCTTGGCCTGTAAATCTTATGGATTTCCTGAATTACAAAATATTATCGAAATTCAGTATAATATTTATAGGAAAATGAAGATGCTGCCTGCGTTGTTAGGAAAATTCAACTGGCCTTTTATAAAAAATAGAAAGGTGTCTTTCTATTTTAATAATTTGATGGATGCAGTTTTAGGGGTTCATATTAGGTTGACGAGTATGAGTTTGATGAAGCAGGTAACTCCTGCTTTATGGTAGTTTTGTTTTTCTCATGTCTGTAAGGTTTGTTGTTTCCTGTTTTATTTTAATGGTGTATTTGTCTGTATCTCTTTGGTTACACTTCCTGTCTTTTTCTCCACTCTGCTATTTTACATTCATGGACTTTGACTACATGGTCAAAACCTGTTGGATCAACTCATCGTTAGGATTAATCTCCGAGGGTTGAATCAGGACGTGGTTGGCGGGAAATTTTGCTTTGTTTCGTGGGATAGGTTGAGGACACGTGAGGACAGAAGAGAAAAGGAGAGCAGAGGGCATGACAAGAGGAGAGTGTGACACAGGTTAGCATGGCAGAGAGAAGAGGAAATGAGAAGGGACGAGAGGACAGGAAAGGAGAAGAGAACATCAGAGGGAAAATGAGAGGAGAGACATTGACGTCTGAGATGCTATCTGGTCTGGTTGCTGATATGACAGCCTCAGTCCCCATTGACAGAGCAATCAGCCTTCCATCTCCCAGAGCCCGCTATTCTACTGCGTGGAACAGCAGAGCTTCGGGCTATATTGTCTCTCGGAGCTTTGTTCTAAATAACATCAGCGTTTGTCAGCATAGGTTTTGTTCTATTCTCGTCTTTTATCCCTCAAGCAAAGATTGAAGGGATTTTCCTTCCCCCGGCTGCGTGGCTCGAAATGCCCTTGGCGAAAAAAGACAGCCGGAAAATATTTCGGGATGATAAGTTGTGTTAACTCATGCACAATAGGATTTTACACATTTACTTTAATGTATTATGAAGTGAACACGGAAGCACAGAGCAATCCGTTTTTACAGTGAATGTTATGTAATTAGTCTAAAGTGCCTGGAGCTGCAGTGATTTATGATAATTAACAGGATTTAAGCAGGTTATGTTACACTGGTGAAATCACAACCAGGAATCCATCTATATTAAGGTCACCAGTTCGAATCCCCTCCTGGAGAGACCATCTATTTTTTTGTACCCCAACCTCTTCAGTGAAAATTTGTTTCACAGGTTATTCAATGCTTTCTTCATCTCCTCCAGATGATTTGCAACATTAGTGATCCCGAGCTAAGTCCGATCACAACACGATCACATCCCTTGCACTGAAACATCTGGCCTCCTGTTACATAAGCATCCCAGCATGCTGTGCAAGAGTAGCCTGGGTGAGAACAGCACAATGCAAGGCACATGGGGCCGAACAGCAAGGGTGGGGGGGTAACAAAGGTAATGCGAAAGATAGAGTCAACCGATGAGGGGCACTGAGAGTAGAAATGTGAGAGTGAAAGGCAGAGCAGGGGCCACTTTATCACTTTACTGCCCATCCCCCGTCCCTAGCCATGCTGAGAAGATATACAGCATGCGAGCCTCTGAGGAACATATGTGACTGCGTTAGTGTAGCCGGCAGCGTTTGCATCAAATGTATCTCTAAAAACTGTTTGTAAAAACACAGATGAGACAGATCCAGCAGCACCGTAATGACCTCTAATCGCACAATGGTTGAGGAGGCGAAACTTTTTCAAAGGGAAGGTTATAGGACAGGTGCTATAGATAGTCGGGTGTGGTGTCTGTTCTCTCCTCTGTGACGTTCCCCTTGGGTTTGTTTCATGATAGTTGGACCCTGAAAGGTCAGAAGAACACATCTTTACTTAGCAGAGATTTCAAACCATGCAACCTGCAAAGTCCCAAATTGTCCGGGTCTTCATGGACATCTGAACATGAAACTGTGATCGTGTGAGCATCAAAAAGAATTGCCTGGTACTAAAGGTGGACCATGGCGCCAGGTCATCTCACGCTGATCTCACTCCAAGCATAAGAACCCTCATGCTGTTAGCTGGACTATTAATAGTGGAGACATTCAGTTTTCTGCAGGAGCCGGCGAGAATCCAGGCATCTAAACAGGCAGCGAGGCCCGTGGTCATTTCTGCCAACAGGAGAGCCATGCAGCGAGGCAAAGAAGCTTAGAGCTCCACCACCAAAACGACCTCTCATGATGAGAGGAGGCCTTTGATTTGTTTGAGATCAAATGTGTCAGTCTGGTGACACATGGTTACTTTAGCTCCATGTTGAACAAGTGGCAATATCCTTTTGTATGCTTGCTGAAACCTTTTAGTTTGAATATTTCAATCCATTTAGTATAAACTATTACAAAAGTATCTAAAACCCCCACCCACAAAAAACCTGAAACACCATTGTGATGCCTCGCACCAAAATACAATACACCCCAATTTGCAACTTACCTGTCTCAATGCGTCTTTCAATGATATCAGCTGACCCTGATCGCCACCAGCACCAACCAGATAGGAACTGTGGAAATTACTCCAACAGTTAGTTTACCATCATGAAGTTTACTGTATATAAGAATAATTGTGTTGTGCATTAAGTGTTGTTTCAGGTTGAATACTGAAGAAAACTCTCAACCACCGTTGCGCATACAGACTCCACTGATGCCATGGCAACATGTACACAACGGTCAGAATTTCAGATACAAAAGCTATTTACATGGCTGTTTAAGAGTTTTCAGCGAGTACAATACACCTGATTTACTGTTGTTTTAGATTTTCTGCATTTTAGGATCAGTATTAACTTTATTTGTTGTTTTCGCAACGTCGATTGGAGTCTCATTCTCAGTCAAATGACTGCATTACTAGGAAGGTTGGCAAAAGTACCACGGCTAATCGAAACATAATGAAATATTTGTGCATTATATCTGTTTCATTAACTAAAATTAAGCGATAAAAAGCGCGTCTGGGGATTCACCACTTTCAAGGGTCCTTCTTAAACAGTTCTCTTGTCTTGTGCCTTTTTGCAGATACATTTTCTTCATGTGTTTTCTAATGCAGATTATTTTTCTTATTGTGTTTTGTTGTGGTTGTTGCAGCGTCCGTGTGTTATCAAATTGTTAGTTGCAGTGCGTTTGCCCTTCTCAGCCACCGTAATATACTGCTGTAGTGTACAGAACACAAATGGCAGCAGCAACATTTCATTGTGAATGTCACTTACATCTTCATATTCACTTGACCAAAACAAAACGGGTAAATGTGCTCCCTGTTGTATAGGTGAAGCAAATCACTCTGGTTGTGTAATGTTCTTTGCTACAACCATTGTCTCATTGGCCACAAATTTCACAAAATTGAAAAAGTCCTGTAAGCTCAGCCTCTTCTGCGACATAGCCAAAAAGTGACAAGTATTCCACATTCAACTAATTTAGTGGTTAAAGTGTGGCATTCTCATAATAAACACATTTTATCATAATTTGACTGTGAACACACTGATATGCTGAAACTGGCAAGATTAAGCGTGTAAGTAAATTAATTGAGACACAGCACTATTCTTCTTCTGCCTCGGACCGTTATTGGCTTTCTTAGCCCTTGTGCCAAGGGTCAGAGGTCACAGCAATGCAAGAATCTCATTCTAAGTTCATGAAGTTTGACAATCTATTTGTCATCAATTTGATTATTTTAGCGTATTTAGATCATTCTTAACCTTTTCATGTCCTGCTCAACTGTTTGGTCGAGTACATTATGAGTTGCCACTTTTTATTTAAAATGTGTGCAACTTCACTGAACCTGATTATAATATGATCCTCTGGCAGCCAGTATATAAAGTCTGGAGTGGCATCGAAGAATGCTAGAGTGTTGCAGGATATGTATGAGAGTAGACTGACAGGTGTGAGGAGTACAGTAGGAGTGACATGGTTTCAAGGGGGAGGTGGGACTGCATCAAGGATCGGCTTTGAGCCCCTAGTTGTTTGCCATGGTGATGGCGGAGGTTGGAATGGTGAGGATGCAAGGAGCAGAGTGGAAGAAGGTGTAGGACTTTAATTACTCGGGATCAACTGTACAGAGTAACAAGGAGATGGGAAAAGAGGTGAAGAATAGAGTGCAGCTAGGGTGGAGGGGGTGGAGAAGAGTGTCAATAGTTAACTGTGACAGAGAAGTTGCAGCAAGAGTGAAGGGAAAGGTTTTCCAAGATGGTAGTGAGAGCGTCTCTGCTGGATAGTTTAGACCAAAGGTTGGTCAGAACCTGTCTTTTTGTCAGAGCCCCATGGTTCTGAACAATAGACAGGAGGCAGAGCTGGAGGTGGAAATGCTGAAGATGTTCAGATGTTCTCTGGGAGTGAGGCGGATTGATAGGAATTAGAAATGAAAACATCAGACAGAAAGCCCAGGTTAGATGTCTTAGAGACAAAGTAAGAGAGGCCAGAATGAGATGGTTTGGATATGTGAAGAGGAGGGATAGTGGATCTACTGGTAGAAGGATACTGCAGATGGAACGGCCAAACCAGAGTAAAAGGGGGAGACCAAAAAAGAGGTTTCTGGATGTGATGGGGGGAGGACATACAGTTGGTCGGTGTGACACAAAAAGATGCAGAGGAAAGGGCAAGATGGAAACAAATGATCTGCTGTTGCGACCCCTAAACGGAAAAGCCGAAAGAAGAAAGAGAAGCATGTACCCGTACATGAAAAAAGGTTAAGGGACCAAGTTTGGAGCGGCGGGGGACATCAAAGTACAAAAGAGCCGCTGAGGAGGAGGCATTGACCACGTCTACTGAGAAAGTCTTATTCAATAAGCAGAATATATTCTGCCATATATGAGCATGTGAGGAATTAATAAACATAATTATGCAACATGATACACCCAACAAAAGTCAAATAGGGTCAAATAGTTTTATAAACAACATAAAAATGATGTTTATCAAACATGTATATATGTCATGAAAATTTATTTAAAGTCTGATTTTTGGGTGATTGAGTGAGTGAGGTGTTTTTTTTTTTCCGGTGAGGACATTAAAAGATTAATGAATGTTTACTGTCATTACTTTGGTGTTTTTACAGACAAAAGGCCATTATAAGTACAGTTTTGTGTATTGTACAGCTACTATAGATAATTAAATAAAAATAGAAATAAATGCTCTGAGTAATACATTCCAACAAATCATCCAAGTCGTGTTCATATTATTCCCACCTTATGACATAAAAGCTCATGATAACATCCAGATCTGGAACTATTCGGGACATGGGAGCACCTGAGGATTGAAGCTCATTCGATCCACATGCGTGTCCTCTTTCTTGTTGAAAATCCCTGGATGAATTTTAAAAAGACACACATCACAGTTCAGATCCGTGTCAGGAGTTTGGACCTAGTTTTGACCCTGCTGTAGGAAATCTAAACAGAAGGGCATAAAAGATATAAGACTAAAATGTGAACATTTTCCTAATTTAAAAGGTGAGTAATGAGATTCATCTAAGTTAAATGGGCAACTAACCCGAATCAATATTAAGCAAGCCTTGAAAAGTCCTGTTCCTAGTCCTCGCCGCCGATGATTTACTGTGTGTGAGCTCATATATTTATTAGTGTTAGTTTACACAGGCAGCTCTAATCTTTCCTTCCTGTGTGCGATTGTGTGTCGGCTCATTCAAGACTCAGCTGGTCGGAGCAGGTGCAAGCCGGTGACTCAAACATGTGCATGATGCCCAGCCGGTCCTTCTGATACTCCTTTGTGTGGCCCAAAACCCAAACCAGCGAGCGCCTTCTATAAACAATTACAGCCTCCAAACGCACGCTCTCAATGAAACACCCCCGCACTCTCACACATCAGCCCTTTAGAGGCCTCACAGTCAGACAGTAGAATTTATTATGTAATAAGTGGAGCGGTGATTCTGTTTGAAAACGTTACATCGGCTTATGCAACCCGTGCTCACATCATAGGGAGGGTCTTCTGTAGCTAAAAAAAAAAAAAATCAGGGGTTCTCCCAGAAACTTTTGAACATTTGAGGTGAAAATGAAACGTTCTAAGGCTACCTGAGAGACGAAAGTGTAATTTCTTTTCGTATTCTTGCTCTGTCCTGATTGCACTTTAAGAAACTGTGCGATGACATAAAACATGATCTCTTCTGCTCTGGACAATCCTTGTCTTTCTTCTGCTTTGTAATGCAGGTGAAAGGTCATAAGAAAGACATTTTAAGAAACATGAGGGAATGTGGCATGTTAGCAAGATAGCACAGCTGACATATATGACATCAAAGCTAATTAAAGCAATGTGGACTTCTATTTGTCAAAACTTTTATGTTTTTGGTGATATTGTATTGTATTTTGAATATCCCCTGATGACTGCCAATTATCTGGTAGAGTCCATGTGGAGTGACCTAAATTAATTATGAAGTTATTTATCATCATTTATACTGATAAATGGTGCAGCAATAAGTTTGGAACACAATTATTTGCCTCAAACTTTGAAACAGTTCATAAATATAATATTTATAAATATAATATGCCTCCACTGTCGTCCCTGACAGCAAGGGTATATCCCTGAAAAGTCAATCCCTTGCGATGTGTAATTAATCCCCCTGATTGAACTCCTCAAATTGAATGTGAAGTTATGCCCAGAAAAGTGTTTTTTCGTGCGAAAGAGCCGTAAAAGGTGAGTCAAAGATGAACTTTTTAAGTAAAACCTTATCTATACAAGATAGATCTCCTTGACTCGACTCATATGCACAAAATACACTAAACTGACCAACATTTAGAAACATTTAGTGTTTCTAAATATATAGGCACCAAATTTGGACTCTTGGAGATAAAGCTTCCCGTGGTGTAGGAAATACACATCTGAACTTTTACCAAAATCAATCCAGTTCTTCCTCGCACTAAAGTCTGTGCGGTTAAAACATTTTATAATGATCATTCGTCATATCCCAACTTTTCAGGAATATAATGAATGAATGAATGAATGAATGAAAGAAAGAAAGAAAGAAAGAAAGAAAGAAAGAAAGAAAGAAAGAAAGAGAATGAAATAATGAATGAATGAATGAATGAATGAAGGCCCTGATTGATATAACACAATGTTCTGTTCAATCTTCTCAGTAGTGTCTGCTGTCCATTGCGTTCCTACATTAGGACATAAAAGCTCATCAAAACACCAAAGTCAGAAGAAGTGCTTCTCACTTCTGGTAATGGAAAGCTTTTCCACAATTTTTAATTAAAAAAAACAAAACCTTTTTGTTTGCTTAGTATAATTATTATTTAAAAAAAAAAAAAAAAGAAAAAATATATATATATATATATATATATATATATATATGTAAATAAAGAAAGATGTTATTATGGAATACTACATATTGCGGTATTGTATAACATTTAGCATTAATCGATTGCCTCTCGCCCGATGCCAGCTGGGATAGGCTCCACCCCCATGACCCTGAACAGGATAAGCGGTAAAAAATGAATGAATGAATAAATGATAACATATCGGCTAAATTGATATTTTGTTGAGAGGCTATGCGATTTGGGGAAAAAAACCCTGAGTTATCATTTTACATCTTTTTGATAATCCTCTGAAAACTGCTTCATTATGTTTTTTAAAAATAATTTCCTGATTATCCTCCTGATTATTTTCTAAGCACATCCAAATTTCTCACTGCTCTGTCATGCCATGATAATTCATCTCCTGTTGCTTTGAGTTGCTTAATGCTGTCGGAGGTCGGGCAGGGGTCGGGGGTTCTGTTCCGTGCCGTCACATTGCTTCACATGAGCAGTAGATGCTGCTGTAGGTACTGCAGATTACAGAAGCAGCCCACTGACATAAAAAGGAGAGGATAAAGAGCAGCCGTTATCATAACGTCACTAATGCTGCCGCGGCCCTTATATAAGCCCCCTGTTTGAACATCACACACAGGCCCCACCATGCAACCTACTCTGGGACATACTGTACAGCATATAGGCCGCTGCTCTCACTGCCCACGGCTGAAGGTGGCTTTGTGGGAGCTTTAAATGCATTATTCCACACATTCACTATTAGAGTGTGAGCATGCGTGAGTGCATTCACTGTCGCTCGCTTTGTGTAGTCTTGCGTGTGCCACAGTATCCACAGTGGAAAATAAGGACGAGGCCTTGTTTTTTCATCCTCATCATCCGACGCTGATAAGGACAGAGACCCAGAGAGCCGTTGTTGTGATCCGCCACCGAAGTCTGATGGAGGATCTGCTGCTAATCCGTTAATATCACTCTTCCCACTGAGATACTGCCACCATCGCCATGGCGATGCTGAGATAGCTTGGGTGTGTGGTAGTGGAACAAGGAGGGAGGGTGGGATTAGGGGTAGGGGTGTTGCTACATACACACAGCTATAGATATCCTCCTTTGGATCATAAATACAATCATTCGAAGTAGTGTCTTAATATCAGCGGGCCACGGCGAGGGGGCGGGCTGTGTTTACAGTAGACGGCGGGTAAAAGCACGTACCCTTATCCGGTAGTGGGCGGCTGCTTGGTTGATTTTAAAGAAGTGCAGGGAGGCGACTAATGCAAGGGAATCCTTTAATTTGGGATTTTACAGCAACCAAATTCAAAGGGATTTCTCCGTCCATCGGCCAAATGTTGAGTTCAAGTTCATCTCAGTCGGCTAATGTTGTGTTCATTTGACTGAATACGCTGAACTTTGAACCCCTGACATCAATGCTGATTATGCAAAATGTAAATGATACATCAGTTAGGGGTGAGTAGTTGTGAAAAAATGATGTCTCAATATCTGTGTGTGTTTATGTTGTAAACAATAATTAGACAATAGCTTCCAGTGGCGTCTTAAAATGAGATCATCTGAACTTAAGGTCTGCAAAAGTCATTGAAGGGCATAAATGTAAAACCTTGAATATATGAAGGTGGCTATTAACCCTTTGTATTGGCTTCCCATGCAAGAAAGAATTTTTGTTCAAAATGAGCCAGATTGGTTTGACTCTACTCTAAAAAAATATGACGTACTGGCAACAGGTAGCCAGTAAGTTGTCGTAAAATAAATCATGTTTCTTGACAGGCTTCAAATGGTCGGTAAGATACTGTAAACTAAATCACATCAATTAGCTGGTAACATCTAGCTAGTAAGTTATTGTAAAATAAACCACACTAATTAACTTGCAGCAAGTAGCCAGTAAGTAACAGTAAAGTAAAACACATGTATTAACCGGCTGCAAGTGGTCAATAAGATACTGTAAAATAAATCACAGTAATTAACTGGCGATAAGTAGCTAGTAAGTTACTTTAAAAAAAACAACACAGTTATTACAGGATTATCCGGCGGGTGTAATGATGGCGAGTTTGCTGGTGGTGGTTGAAGAGGCTTTTTTTTGACTGGTAAGGTGAGTGACACACTCATCATTTTAAACAACCACCAAGATATCATTGTTACCTCAATTCCTGGGTGTGTAAGATCAGGTGGCAGCAATATTTTAGCCAGACGATTGGCGTAACCTGTTTTCAGCAAGGAGGTATCATATTTCCCCGGTGCCTTTCTGCATGTGTACACTGTACGCAGTTTAGTTAAGGGAACTAATAATGATGTGCTGGAGTGTTGAACTGGGACAGGAAGGAGTAAAGCGGGCTGGGCCCACAATAGGCAGGATATCTATTACCTCTCTATTGTTAGCCGTGGCCGGGCTATTATTGTGACCCAGAGTGAGACGCAAACGGCTGACTGCAGTTTCAGTACAGCCCACACGTACGACTCCCTGCTATAACCAGTAAACATCAGTCAGAGGGTTTTTGTTAGCGTTTGACACTGATTTGAGTACGGCGGCTATGGTACCTTAAATTTCTAAAAGATCCGAAAAGGCTGAAACTCAGCTTTTGCCGATTATGCGACTTGAAAAAACATGTGAGGAGTGAGACTGTACAGAATTGGTGCTGGCGGAGCGGTTGGATGCAAAAGGTTAGAGGAGGACATGAAGCCGCATTCAGACCTTTCTGCCTGGCTGTTGGAGCTAAAGACCTGGCAAACGTAAATGGCGTTGACCCGGCTGCTGCGGCAACATGGGGCCGATGTTCTGGAGAATTCCCCGTGGAGCTGTTGAGCGGCGTACGTCAGGAGTTGTGATGTTAGCATGAGACAATGTGAAGCTGCCAAAGGATGTGCTGATCGCAGCGCAAATCAAATGTATCTGTCAGGACGAATAAAGTGGGCTGACAGGAGAAGCAACCAAGCATCCACAGACAACCAGTGACATGACACGCCGTTACCAAAGCATCAAGCGCATATGTGCGAGAACGCAAATGTTTTCGATCACCGTCCCTAACTAAATGCTGCTGAAATACTCAATGTGTTTCCACTGGGTAATAAAATATCTGTGATGAGTGTCATTTCTGCGCATATGTTTCCTGTTCGCCCTGCATGGAAACACACTTGTTAACGTGTGGGCTGCTGGTCGATCGTCTGACGCTCTGCCACTTGGAAATCTCTCAGGAGGGGCGATATGGAGCGGCCCGGTTGAATCATGGCAGGTAATCTAAGGAAACAGATGGATTTGAGTTATATTTGGCAGCGTATTAGCAACCTCCCCGTTGCTCTGAAAATCTGCCGTTGCCAACTCTTGTTTGACACTCCGAATATTAGTCCTTGGTCAGGAGGTCTGGCTTGTGCGCTCTGAGATTGCCTATTCTGATGAGTGAGCCCCGTGGACTCAATCCTATCTGGGCTTTCTAAGGCCCAGCTGTGGTCGCTGGCCAACCTCTCCACGCCGAGGCTCTCGCCCTCTCGCGTCTCCGCTGCTCGTCTATCACGCTGTGCCAGCGCCCCGTGCCAGAGGAAGTTATCAGTGCTCTCTTCCCTGCCCCTAATCCTCTCTGAGGTGGAGAGAAAGTGTTAAGTAGCACTTCTTCTGGCATTTATTGGAGAGGTAGCAGGAACAGGTGTCTCCAGACCTAATCGTCTGTCTTCAAATGAGCTGCTATTTTTAGCGCAAACTCTCCTATTCTTGGAGACTTGCAGGAAATGTACATTAGAGGAGGAACGCTGGGAGACTTTTTTTTTTCCTAAATCCTGCAGGGATTATACACTCTGCGTATGTTGAGTTTCCTCATGTGGTTGGATGGCGTACAGTAAGACATTCACAATCTTCTGCTTAATTTATTTTCCTCCTTATTGACAATATCCTCAGTTAAAGGTTCAGGGTGTAAGATTTAGGGGATATTTAGAGGTATACACTTTTCAAACTTTTCTGTTTTTTATTGTTTTCCGTTTGTTTAGAAAAAGCCATTTTTCTAATCTCTATTACACATTAAACACACATTAAACATCTGTTTTTAAAAGTGAAAACCTTGTTTTGCGCCTTTTTCTTCTGGTATATTTATTACCTTTGTTCTTTGCTATATTCTTGCAAATAGTCATATGTTCAGTATACACATACACACTTGCTGTAAAATGCTCAAACCCTATTAGAAATGTTTAAAACCACTTATTTATTTAAAACGTCCTGCAATTATATCCCGGAGGAGTCGGGAATATTGTGCAATTGTTGTCGCCACGCCGTCCACTGCAGATCATTCGTATTAACGCAAAAACTCAAAAAATGATTTCATGGTTAATTTTCAAATTTTATGCCCTAGTGCGAGGAAGAACTGGAATGATTATAGTAAAAGTTGGTTACATATTTTCAACACTGGGAGGAGTTTGATCTTCAAACGTTTTCGGGCCTTAATTTCTCAACTGTTGGCCCAATTTAATCCAGATATGGTGCACACGAATAAACTCCAACAGATCTATATTGTATCAGGTTTTACACTACTAGCTTTTATTTTACTCACTAGGTAGAGCTTTCTTATGAAAAACGCTGTTATCCGGACATAACTTCTTCTCATTGAGTTAGTCGGAACTTAGTCCAAATTTGCTGGGGAGCTTTTTTTTTTCTTCTTTCTTACAGATAACACTTTATTTCTAGACATGACTTCACATTTAGTTTGAGGTTCACAGAGGGAATTGGGCACTTGTTGGAGACAACAGCATAGATCTTTTTAATGATTTTAATGAGATCCTAACATATTTTATTTTGTAAAACTGGGCCTTTTGTTTCAAGCAAGTTTGCCATTTCCTGCTGGTGCCTTTGTCATGCGAGGAATTATTCCTTACAATCTCTCCGTTTCTGGAAACTCCCTGTCGTCACGCTGCACTAACATGTTTCGCCGACATGTTTGTTACTGTAACAGCACAGAGAGCGGAGGTCAGCAGCTTCCAGTAAGTACATTCTCCTGCAGCTGACGCACCTCTGAGTGAGTTCTGACATACCTCATGTACTGGCAGTGGTGACTAGTTGAGATGGTTTAAATAATGTATGGAGTTGGTATTTGTCCACTGACTCAGATTACCGCTTTATGATCCGATACTCACTCAGCCGGGTAGAGAACTCAGGGTCACTGATCGGCTATGGGATCTTCTCTTGCATATTTGTTGATGTTGTTGAGTAGGCAAAGCAGTCGTCCCACAATAGGGGGGTTCAATCCTGACCCTTGACCCCACGGTGCCTCACAAGGGCTGCCTACTGCTGATGATTTCATGGTGTTGTACCGTGTTTAACTCGTACTTGTATGGCGATAAGTGATACAATGAATATCCATTATTATTACTATTAGTAGTAGTAGTACTAGTAATTGTAGTTGTATTATGATTCTAATAAGTATTATTATTTTCTATTATAATTAATAGTAGGAGTTTTATTTCTATTATTATTATTATAATTATTATTTTTATTATTATTATTATTATATTCATATTAGCAGTCGTAGTAGTAGTAATTGTATTATTATTATTATTATCAATATTATTATTATTTTTAGTAGTCGTATAGTTGTAGTAGTAGTTGTATTATTATTATTATTATTATTATTATTATTATTATTATTATTATTATTATTATTATTATTATTATTATTTGTATTATTGTTATTAATTATTCAAATTATTCATATTATTATTATTATTCATATTATTGTTATTATTATTATCATCACCAAACGCTGTGGGATTATCGTTATCTACACTAAAATTGTTTCTGGTAGCATTTCACTGCAGAACATCTGCTTGGACGTTCTTGTCAAGCGAAGTTACGAATAATATCAAAAACAAGGAAGGAAAAAATCCATCGCAAATAAATGCGAATTCCAAGATGTCACTGTTAAAAATGTGTATTTAGTTTAAAAAAATGTGTCATCCCTACCTTGCATGGAATTGTTCAGGCAATCGGTGTCCTGAATTTATTTGTTTTTAAGTAAAGCCAACTTTTTGTAATTTGCCGTGTAGATAGAAGCAGACACAGTCAGAATCTAATCTAACCGGGCTTCACAGAATCCACGTGATTCTAATTTGCCACTTGTGTGGCATGTCTTAAAGCTGTGTACAGTCTGACAGAGAATCATGTGTGTGGCTTTTATGTTTGCATCTAAAATAAACAAATTAAACAGATAAGACTGGTCAACTGCCAGAAAACTGACGGAGATGCTTTTTCATGTCATTTTTATTTTTAAAAAAAAGCTTATATGTTTATATTGCAGGCCACACAAGGTAACTGTTTTGATGAATAGCTGCCTCTGATGGCAATTTCCTCTCCCTGCCTGTTTGGTGCTGGTCGGTAGTCTATAAAGATTTATTTTTCTTAATGAAAGTTGTCGTCGACTGCTGATGGGAGAGCGTTTGGAGCAGTGAGACTGAGAAAAAAGAAACTTGCTGTCAAATTAAAATATTTAGCTGGAAGATGCTTAAGTGCTTCCTCGATCTGAGGGGAACTGTGGAGTTGTGTGATAACAAGCTTCATAAATTGATTAACAATAACGTTTATTTTCATCAAATCTTCAGTTAGTCAGTGGCAAAATGTGTTGAGCCCAGTAATGAGTGATGATTGATGGCCCTCTGTGTCGGATTCTTCTCTCTCTGCAGCCCACCAGAGGATGTTACATGATCATTGGCTGCTGCAGGTATAAGTGTCGTGAAGCCAGGCGCGATGTGGGAGTGGGGGAATGTGATGATTCAGGGATCAGTGTGCAGATGTCACGTTGTGGTGTTTGACTTTACTAAAGCAAACGTGTAGGGATTCATAGTTGGAATAGGGATCTTACTGAGTTTTTGGCTGCCCTGCTTTCTGTACAGAAGGAGTTGCATCGCTTTGACCCTCCTATGGATCCAACTCCCATCTGAGATGAATGGATTCCACTCAGAGAGGGTCGTGCATTTTAGAATCGCAGTGAGATATTTTTGATTTTCCCTTCCTGCAGGGGTCAGTGAGTTTTAGCTGCAAAGTCTTGTTTTAAATGGGCGCTGCTTAAGCTTGAGAAAGAAGTTTGACTTTGATCATATATTTATTGCTGAGCAAAGCAAAGAAACACCAGACCCCCCACAGCTGCATAAAAGACCTAGAGCTGATGAAGGCTGACTATTGGTGACAATGGTCGACGATTGGCGGCGAAGGTGGACTATTGTTAACAAAGGCCCTTTTTTGGTTGTAAAGAATGGCTATTGGTGGCAAATACTGACCATTGGTGGTGACGGATGACCAATGGTGGTCTTTCACATTGGTGGTGAAAGACCACCATTGGTCACAAACGAAGACCATTGGTGGTGAATGCGACTATTGGTGGCAAAGGACAACCATTGGTGGCGAAGGTTGACTATTGATGACGAAGGCACATTGTTGGTGAGGAAGGCAGACCATTTGTGGCATCTACTATATGAGAAGTTTGTCAGGAGGCAGCAGGTAATAAGTATTTTCAAACATTACCATCACAATTTCCAAGAGGCAAAAGCTTCTACATTTGCATTTTCGTTCATCCATAACTCCAAATGCTGTAGATTTCCAACTCACAAATAAACAGAAATACATGAGTGAGTAAATTCAATAAGATCATACCAAGAAATGTTTTGACAATTCAGTTACAATTAAGTTCAATTATTATCAAACAAGCAATGTATTACTAAAAGCTGCTAATTAATTTGTTGTCAATAGAGTGATGGAGTAGGATTATTCACAAATATCAAGTTCAGCACGTTCTCCCTCCTCACTCAAAATGTCCTGACCTTCAGCACCTGAGGTCCTGATGTGTTGGATAACCAGAATTATAGCAGCAGGGTTTTAGTTTCACGACTGAAGTAAAATAAAGTTAGCATTCAAAAACTTGCTCACATACATAATGCGTTTAAACTACTTTAATCTACTTCTTTCCTCCTCAATCTGTGACTGGTTTCATCTTCAAACAAAATAAATGCCATAAATCTACTTTTTTAAACACATTGGACTCTTCAAGAATCCAGATCTAAAGTTCATGCAGCACATCTGTCCACTAGAGGGCAGTGTAGCACCGGTCATATCAGCCCTCGCTGTTTTGTCTTTGCACAGCCGGTGGAGCATACAGAATTGAAACCCAAGAACAGAACAAAATAACAACAGGACTAAAAATAACCGCAGCATGTGGCCGATTTAGACGGAATACTGCCACCTCACACAACTCATGCATTCAGACATAGGAGATGATCTGCAGCAACCTTTCAAGCTATAGAAGAGGAAAACAGAGACTGTGTCTGTCCTGCAGGCCTCCTTCGCTGCAGGGACACTCAATCCATCACTTGTGACATTTTACACTCACTCATTTTACTGCTCTATGTCAAATACACACACACACTCACACACACACACTCACACACACACACAATCTGTCCGGCAGCCGTCCAGGCAGGCAGGAGGCTCGATCAGATAAATATGAGGCTTGTAATGCGACCACAGAGACGTGGCTGATGGGATCAATAAAGAACGGCGCTGCAGGTCATCGGGAGAACACAGCGAGAGGATAAATATGGACTGGCTCATCAGAAGACAGAGCAGCGAGACTGATGGGTACACAGGGCTCTATCTTCTCTCGTGTGTTCTCACTGCCAACTGACGTGGATCAGACAGGTTTCGCTCTCTGGTAGCTGAGGTAGACTGTGGGAAGGCGTCGGTGCTGAATTCTGAGGCTCTCTGCAAGTTTGTGTTTGTTTTAGGATCAGTGTTTGTTTCGGAGATGAACGACATCTGCTATTTGTCCACATTGGGATTCATCTAAAATACTGGATTTCTACTTGAATTCTTCACTATCAGGCATCTATTAGTTGTATTGTGCTTAGAGACCCGGTTCTAGGAGCTGCAGGCTGTTTTAGAGGAAAGTTTTTAATGTCACATTGACTTAAAACTTTTCTTTCTAGCAAGAAACGAGGTTTTGGAGGAGAAAGTATAATAACTTTGGTTTCATTTTTGCTGTCTTCAGATTCTCAGATGTGCATATTTGCTAATTTTTTTTATTTTATTTTTTTTTACATTATCCCAAGTTCTTGGGTTTCTTATCTAACCTTAGCAATATTAGGAGGTCACCTTGGGCTTGATCATTAATTCAAGTTGTTTTGATTAAGCAAAATTTTAGGTAAGTATGCAATTACTCAGTGAGATTAGTCAGTGTTGCTTTGTCTCAAGCAGATACAGATAAAATCCAATCAATACATTCCATTTCACACGGCTGCGTGAAACTGATGTTGTGTGCTACAGAGGAGGAGAGGTGTGATTCTCTGCTCATGTTAACATCTCCTCCATGACGGAGATGCTGAAGTGGAAGATTCAGTGTTAGATGGTATTAATGCTCTGCAGTCATGTGATGGTCGCTGTGTGTGTGTGTGTGTGTGTGTGTGCGTGTGCCTGTGCTTAGCTAATTAAGTTGGTTAAGATAATTCCAGTAATGGGAGGTGTAGTTTAGAGCCTTGTGTGAGTTCAGTTTCTCAGCTGGAACACTTTGGTGACTCTTCCGTCTCTTCCTGAAACAATGTTTCTACTAAGTAGCACTAAACAGATGTTGAATGTGTTTTCATGCAAACCAGTGTCCCGGTTTCTTTGCGAGTAGTCCAGCTAAAGTACTCAGGTATCTCAAAATTGGGATACGCTTTTAACCTGGCTACTCAGACCGGGATTTGATGTTCACATGCGCAAAGAGAGGATACTCCGAAACGCCAATAATAACCAGTATATTGTGTATATGTAGACACAGTCACAGTTTAAAAACACCATAAAAGAAATACTGAATTAATGAACAACACGTAAACATTATAGAATCTTATTCAACATTTTGGAAACCTCTCTAACAATACAGGCTTTTAACTGGGCTTCCATCTAGTTTTGATCTTTTTATCTTGCTTAAAATGCTAGATTTTAATACAAACATTGTTTTATGCCGCAGCCAATGTTATAGTATTGGCATGCAGCTCCCCCTAGTGGACATATAATGTACATGTCCACTAGCGGGAATATGATATATGTATATATAATAATAATAATAATAATACATTTAATTTATAATGTATATACATATATCATATTATATCATATTTTGCAGCAAAAATGTTGCTGTCCCACAGAAACTGTGATGAATATCAATAACTTTGTAGTATTTGTATCACATTTGATGCAGTAGTATCAAAGACTTGCTGAGTAAACTCATTGATCGTGTTGTTTCATAGTGTTTCCGTAATATAATGATATTATGGCCTTTTTCATGTAAAACAAATATTGGCATATTGTTTGTGTTTAATCACAGATTACTCACTGACACTGAAAGTAAATGATCTTAGTTCTTGCCTAAGACTATTTTAAGTTAACTGAGATCAACTATTTTTAAGTTTAGTTTTTTTCTTTTTAATTTAATTTAATTTACTTAATGTACGCACTGAGGTTGATTAAAAAGTATTTGTACACAAAACGTTTATATATATATATATATATATAGGTCCCTTGAAGAAGCATAGGCTTATAGTCAAGGGATCTTCAACTAAAGTTACCAGAGGTCCAGAGAGTCAACCCTCCTCCTCTGCTGAGATATAAATCTGAGGTCTAATCCTGATTTCTTATTTTCAGCCTTGGGCTTTTTTTTAATACCAGAGAACTGGCACAGTTAAGTACGAGATTCACACGTAAATAAAATACACCAGGAGAGCCTCCTATACTTTTTTTACATACACTTTATATAAGAATCAGTACATTTCTCTTTGAAAAACCTCTTGGTGCTCAGTAAAAAGTGCTGAATGGACGTAGATTGACACTTTGGATCCACCCTCTTTTTGTCCAAATCTTAATCCATGACAGAGGAAGGGTGTTGATCACATGAAGCAGTTATTTTTATGTTTACGTTGGTTACTGTCACTCCCTTTAAGTCATCTTTTAAGTCATTTTTTAATATTTTATTTTCCATCTCGTCTGCTTCGTTCATTATTGGCATGTTCTTCCAAGCCTCATCAGTAATATCCCGAATTTCAATCATATCATGGTTGAAGTTTTATTTCTGTCATGCACATCTTTATTTGTCTCTACTCCTCATCTCTTTGGGTTCTGTAAGCACTACGATGTGCACGCACATTTTTTATTATTTTTTATGTTTTAGGATCAAAGAAGAACCAAAGCCTCAGCCGGCACAGTAAGTAAACTGCATTACCCAGAGTGCTCTAGGCTTTGACACTTCTTCTTGTCACTCGGTGCTGTGTGCTTCATGTGGCTCTCTCCTCTTCTTATAGGAGGAAATAGAAAATATGCGTCACTTATGTCATGGAAAGCTGTGGGTAACGGCAGTATTTTACTTCCTCTGAGTTCTGTATGATTTAACATTGAGCAGATTATTACCACACAGCTTCCCTGACATCAGTGACAACAGCCTTTCCTCTCAACCAGCTGTTATAGAGAAACCCTTTCCCTTCTCTTGCTGGTCTTTAATTGGCTGCCCTTTTCTTTTTCTCTTTTTTTTTATCCCATCCTTGATAGACTTGTGCCGCCTTGTTATTCACTTACAAATATTGATTCCATGCACCGGCCTCTCTCTGGTGTATTTTAGCCGCATTCCGACTCAATTCACATGCAATTCTAGCAAATCTGATATCTTGACTCCTACTGCTCGACCGGGCTGGAATACCCTCAGCTGAGCAGTTGATGCAGCTCTCATTCCCATTGGCTGCAGAGCTTTCCTGCTTCCTTCGACTGTGCGCCTGTCCGTATACTCTTTCTCCTCTTCTTCAATCTTTCCCTCTTCTATCCTTCTGACACTGTGTCTGGTTGTCAGTGTTCCACTAATCATCGCTCTGCTCGTGTCCTAGCCTCCTCTTCTCTCTGCGCTGGTTGTAGCGAATGACCCTGCTATTGTTGTGCACCTCTTAAAAATCTGACCCCTTTCAGGAACGATTGTTTTCCCCTCCATGATGACTCGCTGCCATGTTCCAAGTCACGTTCTGCTTATTTGAACAGGTGGTTTAGTGGGATCACTGAGCTGGTAAATAATGTCCTTCAGCCCCAGCAAAAGTCCCCAAATGAAAAGGAGCCAGAGCCAGATGCGTAAGTAATAACACCCGCCCTGTTTGATGTCTTTTTACCAGCAGCCACGAACAAACAGCGGTGACTCAAGCCGCTGGACGCACAGAGCGTTCGACCCTGGTGGATACTAGTTACACAAATTCTCAGACTGCTTCTTAGAGGGTATGGTGAAAGGAGTGGGGGTGTAGGAATGGTGAAGGATTCTTCTTCCCCTGATATATCCCTGAAAAGCCCCCAATCTCATCCGCTGTCAAAGCAAAACAGTACATATCGACGCAACATTACTATTTCTATGAATTCAGCAATATGCTCTTTAGTCACTATGGGATAAGATCCCATAGTGACTAATAGTGTAAATAATGAAGATTATCTTCATAGTGTAAATAATGAAGACAAACTGCTTCTTCTGAGCTCAGCAATAAAACAAGACCGATTTCCTGTCGGTTCATATGAGCTAAATTTAGACACAAAGGAACTTATGGTTGCTAGGTTACGGACGATAAAATTTGTTTTACACAAAAATCTTTCCCTAATAAGTCAAGTTTGAACTTTTTAGTGAAATAATTTAAATGCAAAAAAAGATATCCCTATGTGGATTTAAGTGATCCGATTTGGACATACTTTTGGGAAGTAACGGTCAAAATACTACGTTTCTAAAACAAAATGAAACGTAATATGTAATAATAATATAATTTAAAAAAATCTATATGTGAAATATGAAAAATTCAAGTAAGCAAGACAGGTGAGATCTCCACTAGGCTATGATATGGACTAAATTTGACGAATGGATAAGAAGTTATGATGAAAACTATGTGTTTTCTGTAAAGTATAGTATATATGATAGTTGTGTAAACTATCATATATACAAAATAGATCTCCTCAAGTCAATTTATATAAGCACCAAATCTGGGCTAAATCGAACCAGTGGTTGAGAAATTATTTCCCGCAAACGTTTGGAGATTAAGCTCCCCGCTGGTGGCGGAAATATACAACTGACCTTTCCCCAAATCAATACAGTCTTTCCTCTCACTAAAGTCTATGTTTTTATGAAATTTGAAAATGATCAATGAAATAGTTTTTGAGTTTTCGCCTTACCACGAAGGATCTATGGTGGTGGCGATGACAAATCCATAATATCCTGATTTTTGTCGGGGATATTTTGTTAGTGTTTCAATTCAGGGTTCCTGTCCATATATTAGTGTTATAAAACATTGCTTCTGTGGCCTCACTACATTGACAGCTGGAATAGAGTGATGGGTGATGAGTAGATGTAGTAAAAGCTCTGTAGCAGAAGGTAAATGAAAGGTTGTGGTGAGGTGGTAGTACTAGTAGTAATACTAGTAGTAGCAGTAGTAGTAGTAGTAAAAGTCGCTGTAATACAGTTAAAGCAGTTGTAGTAGTAGAGACAGTAGCGATGGTAAGAGAAAAGGATCCTGATAAAGTGTCTGTGTTTGTACTGTATCCTATCATGAGAAATGGAGATGCTTCGTCTTCACTCCTCAGCTGCTGATGGGTGGCCATTATTATATCCTCTATCTTCTATTTTACCAGGTAATATCCTCATTAGGAATAAACATCTGTTTTCTAAGAGTGACATCTTTAGTAAGTAACCTAAAAATGTGTTTACTTATCTTAGAAAACCAGAAATAAAGAACCTCTTGTGTGCTCAGTACATTTTGGTATAGATATTTGGGTCCTTCCTGAAAAAGGGGGTCATGTTTTTGGGCCACAATGGTGGCTGTTTCTGAAATCAGACAATCTTGCCATTCTGATGTGGTGCATTTATTCTGTAAATGGAATCCTCAAAGGATGTAGCCCCTGAATTTTCACACAGTTAATATGAATGCTGCCAGAACAAATATACACTTTTGAACATAAAGCCCCCCCCCCCCTAGTGTCAAAAATGTACAACCGATCTCTCCCACAACCAATCCAGTTCTTCTTTGTACTAAGATCTACAGGGTTATCAAACTTGAAAAGGATCTATGAATTAGTTTTTGGGTTATCCTGTTGAAACCAAGGATCTTTGCGACCTCCGACGGGACGCGGTGATGATGATTTCAATAATATCCCAGAGTTTTCGGAGATATAATTACAATTCGCCAAGTGGCCAGAATATACAGTCATGTAGTTCTGTCACTTCCAGCATGACATGTTAAGGGTGACAAAGGAGTTCAAAAGCGCCACAGAAACCTTCTGGCAGTAGCAGAACCCGGTAGCTCGTAGCTCAACCTCGCTGTTGATCCTCCAGGTCTGTCATATGTCCAACAGAGGGGCTCCGGTTACCGGCTGTGTCTATGCTCTGATCCGGCCCAGAGGTAAGAGAGCTCCAAAACCCTAGAATGGGCCGGTACAATGAGCGGCGCATGATTACTCATCAGCAGTGTCACCTACATATGACCGTGACTAAATAGGTGACCCTCTGGAGTGGGCACTGTGTACCAGCTGCCTCTTCAGTCTGTCCTTCCACCATGTTTATTCATCATTTGTGTCTTGCTGGGTTGTATTTCTTTCCTCTCTCATTATTTTCTAAATGCGTCTCTGTGAGCAGAAAAAGAATCAACTCATTTACAGCCAGACCTGTAAAACACCCGTCCAAACGATTCATGAAAATGGTTTTATTACCTCGGTTCGGTTCCCGTGAGGCGAGTGAGCATTACTAGGAGTGACCTCATGCAGAGCAAGGAAGAAGTAATTACTGGTTATCTCGAACAGATCTTCTCAGTGACCATGTCTGTCAATAGCCTACTGGGCCTTACTCCATGTTGCGGCCCAGGATTGAGCTCTTGCCTGTGTGAAGCGTAAAGGGAGATAAAGTGAGAATAAAACATGATTGTGTGTCGTCGTATTCCCTAGATTCCTCCGAGACAGTGGCTTTACTTTTTTCTATCGCAGCCTTCATCACTTTGTTATCAGGCCCTCCGTCAGTCGGCGGGATTTGGCGGGCTCTGTTAAACACGGCTACATGCTAATCTTTGCTGGGTAAACACACAAAAGCTGTGACACTATTAGCCCTCTAATCCCTCGGTGGGTACGAGGAGGGGCGCCCGGCCGCGCTCGCAGCCTTCAGGTGGTGTGCGACCGGGCCGTCACATTTGGGCTCTAAAGGTCCGGCTGTGGCTACAGGAAGCGCGTTTATCTCCGAGCCGTATGTAGTAAAAGGATAGCGCTGCTCAATAATTCACAAGTGCTAATGAATGTTGCAGGGGATATGTAAGGGCGAAACCAATTCTAATCGCCATATTATGAAGTCAGCCCAGTGTTTAGTTTCCAAGGAGACGCTCGACTGACATGTGTCATACAAAATGCATGTGAAGAGTCCATGCAGGGTTTTTCAGTGGCCTCTCAGGACTTCTTAGGAACCGTAGAGTATGAGATCAAGTGCCGTCTATAGGACACAGACCAAAAACATATGAGACACAGCGCTGACTAATGCTTGACGCGTTGTGGAGTCTACTGCATCTGGAGGACATGGATTTCCTGCACGGAGAAATCATAGCGTGCGTTAGCGTCATCACGCTGTACGGCGCTGAGGTGTCTCACCTTACAACTATCCCGATATAGAAACACGGGTTCAAATGATTCATTAAACGGAAGGCAACCTGAGAAAGTGGAATTAAGTGATGGTCTTAAACCTTCAAAGCAAATTCGATACCTGACTGTGTTTTAAGAAGAGGAGGGGTGTGGTATCGAAGGAGCTGCTCAGCTCAGAAGAAGCTTCTGAGGTCATGGCATCTGCTTTTCCTTTTAAAACCTCACACACACGACACTCGGCTGAGGTTGTTTCAGTTAGTCTCTTCAGTAGTTAGATATATTAAGCTGGTGGCAGTGCTAACCAATTTTAGGTGAACAATTATATCGATTAATAACAAATTATAATTCATAATTAACACAAGAGCACATGTTCACTAAATCTTTGACTAGTTCTGTTCACGTAAAATCCTCCACTACACTGAAAAAGTGTTTCAGATCCTATCCCAGCTGACTTTAAGGAAAAGTTTTGTACACCTTGAACAAGATTCCAGTTCATCCAAGGGCAGAAAAAAGCAATTTTGCTCTCATTCAAAACCTGAGGACATAAAAAGGCAGCGGTTCACATTTGGTTTACGCTTTTGGACAGCGGCGGGAAGATGGAGTACCTGGATAGAACCGACATAAACACAGGGAGAGAATGCAAACAGAAAGGTCTCGGATCTCTGTTTGGATCAGAACCCATTGCTTTCTCACTGTTAGGAAACAGTGCTTCCCACTATGTCCCTGTTTCCCCCAAAATAAAGTTCCTAATCCCACAAATTAATACCTTTAATACATATTTTAAAACTAGAACTATGCTTTCGTCCGTGATAGTAAGGAGTTGTTGTTTTACAAAAAACAATAAAAAAAAATTGATAAAAATCTCTGGCTAGTGAGTAAAATATGAACTATTACAGTAACACAAGATATCCAAGTAAGATATCCTTGAGTCTTAGAATATGCATCAAATTTGGACTAAATCAGTCCAATAGTTGAGAAATTGGGAGCCAAACTTTCGGAGATAAAGGTAATCGCAAAAATGTACAACTAACCTTTTTCCCAAAAATCTATCCGGTTCTTCCTCGCCCTAAAGTCTGCGGGAATATCAAATTCCATCAAACAATTTTAGAGTTACGGCGTTAACACAAAGGATCTGCGGCAGACGCAGTGAAGACAATTCCATAACATCCCCAACTTTTCAGGGACATGAATATGTTTAGTTCAAGTCCCAACAGATTGTTCTGTCCGCTCATGTACAGAATCCTGCTGCCACCTTGTTCTGGTGGCTGTTTGTATTTTGCTCTTTTGGTTAGAGACTTGGCAGCATGGTAGAGTAGAGGTTAGCCTTTCACCTCATGGAAACGTCAGAGTGCTAACCAGTGTCAGTCCTGACATGGGGCTAGTCATTGTAGTTTACATGGATTCTGCTGCAGGGGATCCAGTCTTCTCTCATAGTCGGCAAATATGCAATACAGGTGAATAGGTTTTTATTCCTGTTTATTTAAGGATCTTCATTAGAAGCAATAGGATTTGCCTCTAGTCTTCCTGGGGTCCCAACCAACACCATACAGTAAAGATGTATGTTAAAAATTATGCAATCAAAGTGCAACTAAAATATGATGAAATACGCAGCAGATGTTTACAAATGTGTGCAATTAAAAAATTATGTTATAACAAATAGAAATACAATTACAAAACACTGAAAAAAAGAGAAATAATCACAGAAACACAGGTCTGATGCAAAGTGATCATATAAAATCAGGTCACTACAAATTCTACAAGTCACCTAACCTCACCTCCTCTTTCCTGTTCTTCTCATTCACTTACAGGAAGTTGCACCAGCAGTTTGAGTCATACAAGGACCAGGTTAAGAAGATGGGGGATGAGACCAAGCCGGTCGAGGATCAGAAGAGCGAAGCTCCCACCTGTGGGATATGCCACAAAACCAAGTTTGCCGATGGCTGTGGCCACCTCTGTTCATATTGCCAAACAAAATTCTGTGCTCGGTGCGGAGGACGAGTATCTCTGCGGTCAAATAAGGTAACGCTGGCTTGCATGCAAGGTACGCTCCATTTATAGGGACACATGCAGATGTCCCACCCTCAGGCAGATTTCTCCCCTCGCTACCACTTGAAATCCAAGGTTATGACACATTGAAGTGAAATCATAATCTGGGAGAGGAGCCAAGAGTGTCTCCAATGACAAACTAATGCTTTTCAAATGATAAACACCTACTCCATTCACAGACTCCCTCCATGTCTGTATCCACTGTGTGTGTTTACAGCTTTTATTCATGATTACTGTAACTTACACTTTTCTATATCCACCACTGGAGGGAACTGTTCCTCCTTCTCTTTGCCAGGAAGGAACCTGATTTCTGTTTTTGTATAATGTGACACTCTGGTGCCGATCCAAACCTCTGAAATCCTCCCCACAGACTAAGCTGAAGCTTTTAGTATTAGACCGCTTAGATTTGAATCATGAGATGTTTTTATGCGATGTCAACCAATCCTTTGCTGTTGTGACTGTACTACCAGGATCTATTAATGCCACTCACAAAGTCTCTTCCCTCTCCCCCAACTCCCTCCCTCCCTCTCTCTCTCTCTCTCTGTCTCTCCTTCTTTCTGCTGCATTCCTGCTCTCTTGGAATTGCAACAGGAGGACAAAGTGGTTAGCAAATTGTTTTCTGCGTATCCTTCAGCTGTGTGTGAACAAAAGCATTGTTCATTAAATGCTGTGATATGTTTCTTTGCACATACAGCAGCAAACAATGACCGAAAAAAACAACAACAAGAAAAGTGCTGATTGGGCATGTCTGTGAGTCTAACGTTCTCTGAAGGATAGAGGCTTTAAACAAAGTCACTAATAAAACTTTAAACGTGTGTTCGATATAAAGCATCTCTAACAAAGAAAGATCTTCAAAGGTCAGAAAACTGCTGGAATTAGATAAAAAATTTAAAATCTTTGAATCATACGGTCTCATATTAAAGGATTATGCCACCAATTTTATCTGAGTAGCACGAAGACTACAATTGTGTTAAAAAAACATTTTTCTGTATCGTCCCTGGCCTAAGAGGAAGCTTGAAAGTTTATCGCCTGTATTATAGGTTTGGCGTTAAGATTCAGAGAAGAACAGCAAATATTCAGCATTTTTAGAGGCAACCTTTGCTCCCATTATGAATTTTCTCCCTCTACCATATATTATTAATTTTGTCAATGAAAACTACAATGAAAAATGTTGTTTTATTTTGACAATGACGAGACATAATGAAATAGTTTTAAAACACCATCTGTGACTAGAGGTGGAGAATATATTCAGGGGAAACTGTAGTGGATGCCTGCAGCGTTCCGGTAATGCAAATTGGGCGTCTGACCTGGTTATTGGGTGAAAGTAGTAATGGAACTAACGGAACCATCCTACTCATGAGATTTGGTGCTCGCAGTTTCTTTTGGTGTAGCAAGTGATTCTAGGTCATGGTGCAAAAATGGTGACAACGTACTCCAACCTATTTTTTGAAAATCTTTACATATTTGAGTATCTTTAGGGCCAACCGTCCCACAGAGAGTGAAATGAGAGTGATTCTGTCAATCACTTGAAAACTCCACCCACACCTGAGGTTCTCCACCCATGACCCGAATACAACCTTTGTAATATTAGCCATTTTTTTTCTCGCTAGCGGCGTCGCTTCACGCGTCACGCTGAGGGGGACAGCCTTGGACATAAACTGCTCTAGTGTTGTCTGCACAGACCGGCGTTCATCATTGCATCCCCTTCCTGCCTCAGAGGACATGAGGACTGAACAAATGAACTTTAGTTTGGAAGAAAGTGTCTCGATTGGAGTCACCAGAAACCTATTTAGCTCTAAATGGGTAAGTAGCTCAGACTGCTGCCTTGGAAACAAGCACGGTTAAAAATAATGTGAGAAAATGTGGATGCAGTCATTCATCAAACCAGAAACTGCAAATCCTTCGTAATTATACTGTGTTTTTTTTTCAGATAATAATCGGACAAATCTGGTGTACAATTATTTAAGGGCAAATTATGGATTTTTCTGGACTAGATTGACTGAAATAATAATAACGTTTAATTTTATTATGAGTCGACATTAGTAATGTCTTACAAAGTCTGAAATGGGAGAAAAGTTTCAGACTCTCGGTCAACTAAAACCTCAGTAAAAGGAAAAATAATAATAGTGACACTACATGACAGGAGTATGACAAAGGCTGAACTGAAAAGTAGTTGCAAAAATTTGGTTTAAATTTTTCATTTGCTGATTTTTTAGCAGGATTATGGAAAAATCTCTGGTCCTGTTTTTACAAAACTCAGCGGAAGAGTAGGCCATGCACCTAGGAAGAACACATAACGTTTGGGAATTGATCCAAACAAACACAACCACACCTCTTGCATGCAGATGCGACATAGCTAGTTTTTTTTGTGAATTCCGACAAAGTCCGTATCAAAACTGACAAAGCATAGAACAGAGCAGAAGTAACGTAATGATAAAGTAACACTAACAACAATAAGATAACATACACACACACACATACACACACACACACACAGACACACTTAAGGGCGCTCCAGATACCAGAACACACTTCTAACTGGTGAGAAGTGACGATCCATACTTTTTGAAACAGAGTACATCCACTGGTTGTACAGCAGATCTGAAAGGTGGACGATGCTCTGTGTCTGAATCTCTAGCATGATGTTGGCATTTATGCAGGATCTTACTTCATAGCTAGACCAATACCAGGAGAGCTTTTCTGGATTATTTTCCCATTGCTGATTAATAATATAGTTTAATAACTTTGAGTCCAATAAGCAGCTGAGGGAAGAGGCTTTTCCAACTCGATTATTGGTACAAAGGATATCGATCAACGTGAAACTCCACGACCAGTCAAAACTACCCCATTTCCATACCAGCATGTTCTCCTAAATGGAATGTTACAAGTCACAATATGGATCAAAAGGGTAAATCTTTAATGACAGATTGTACAATTGTACACCCATGGGGTTTATCTCTATCTATCTAGGTGACTAAAGACAACCACATGAACACATCATGCGGGTCGGATCGCTGTCCTTGACCATGTATGACATACATCACCCGTATTGTCTTATCTCTAACCCGCCTGTGTTTAGCTGTTGACTAACAAACAGTGACTAAATTGTTTTCACAGTATATTGGAGGGAGGTACACACACAAGGGTTGATCCAAGTAACGCGGCAGCACAGCTTCCAGTTGAGACCTCTGCACCGCTGCTCTCTCCATTGCCAAGACCGTTTGTACAGACGGCCATTGTTCATTGTCAGATAATAGCTGGGAGATCAGTTACCTTGATGTACAGATGGTGCTGGATAATAACAGCAGCAGCGGGCTGGCAATAAACAGTTGGTTCATTGGCAGAAAGGTGGGGATCTACCATTGGAGGCAATGTCATCCATTTACCTTGTGGCACTCAGCAAATTAGTTGTCTCAACTGATTAAAAATGTAATCAATTTAATAACAATAATAGGGTTGTGATCATGACTGATCACAAATTTATAATAGTACTAGAGGCCAGTTTACAGATCAGAATTTTGTGTTCTTTTATAACATTTTGGCTAGGTTTTAGTTTTAGTTTTGCTGATATCATGTGGGACTGCACCAAGGAACGTCTCGGAACCCTTTCTTATTTGCTATTGTGATGGACAGGCTGATGGATGAGGTCCGACAGGATTCTCCATGAACTATGATTTTGGCAGATGAGATTATGATCTTTAGTGAGAGCAGGGAACAGGTGGAAGAAAATCTGGAGAGGTGGAGGTATGAGCTGGAGAGAAGAGGAATGAATGTCAGTTGTTTCGGTAAACTTAATACATGTGTATGAATGAGAAGGAGGCCGGTGGAAAGGTGAGGATGCAAGGAGTAGGGTTGAAAAAGGTGCAAGAGTTTAAGGACTTGGGGTACACTGTTCAGAGTAACAGAAAGTGTGGGAAAAAGGTGTAGAAGCGCGTGTGGGTAGGGTGGAGAGGTTAGAGTAGTGGGAGGAGAAGATGAAGGTCATTGCTCAGAAAATCCAAAATGAATTGCAGACTTTAGCAGAGAAATGTATGACTAGCATCCACAAAGTCCTGTCTCCTTCAAAACAACTTACCTTTGAAGTGTTTGCAAAGCAAACTCGTTGTTTACCATATCTTTTCTCCTTTGCACGATTCAGGAATTTGGCAACCGAACAGTTCCCTTCAAGGTCAGCTGGTATGATTGGTCGCCTGAGATTATCCGGATAATGTTTTTAGGCGGAGTCTATGACAATCCATTTGACAACTGCAATGGTTAGCTTGTTCTTTTCCCAGCGGCACTCTGTGTTGTTTGACACACTCTACATGGTCTCATCCCAGTGCTAGTAGAATATTTGCAAACAACAGTAAAGATGTGTTTTGACTAAAGATGACACTTCAGATTTTTTTGTGCTTTGCTGGAAAGACAGCAGGGCACTGCAATAATATGTGCAAACGACTTTCAAACATGTCAAACTCATGGGATGCTCACATGTAATGCTTATATTGAAAAGATTAATGGAATCCACAAGAAAACATCAAAAAACCTCCATGGAGGTAAATCATGAAAACACTAGACTTTCTTATGTGATTGGTCGCCCAACTAAATCAAGTTATTTTCTAGTTTTCGCGATATACAATCTATTGAATTTTCATAAGTTTGTTGGAATTAAGAAAGAAATCATATGATTTAGGCACATTCAGAGGGAGTTGACATGTTCCATCGATCTCTTTAAATCAAAATGTGCTCTTTAACACAACGGCGGATCTCTACTTTGTCCTTATGTTGACTAAGTTTGCCACTCGTTTCAGTCATACATCCAAATGAAACACTTGTCTAGTCATATAAACTGTGATTAACTTCTTGAGGATTCAGAATTAATCAAAGATATGTTGAAAATCCTTAAGATGATTCATTAATAGTTTTTTTTTTATAATTTGTCTATCCTGAGATCTAATGCAATCCTCGCAGGAGGGCAGTGGAGTAAACATCTGATCCAAGGCCAGAGGAGAACATGTGACTCATTTGTCACCATTTAGTCTCTCTATCTATTTGTGCTGCCTGACAATGCTGCCATATTGTATGTATTTTTGTGAATGGATATGTCTTCAGGAGGCAGCATTTCATTCATTTTGTTTACAATCTATTCTCTATTTATCTGTTAATAGAGTCCGGTGTTCCTCGACTGCCCAGTGTTAGTACCGGGGCATCAAAGGGGGCCAGTAACGGCAGCCATTGGCTTTTAGCCGAATCAACTGCGAACCAGGTGGCAGTTTATTTTAGGCACTTTTGGCAGGGAACGGAGGTCAGCATGATCAATCTGATCGGCCTGCTGCTACGCATCCCCATGTACAGCAATCTGTGATGCAAAGTGTGTTCTGACACCTTTCTATCAGAACCAGTATTAAAATTTTTAGCTACAGCATGCCGCAGTAGCTAAAACCAGGCAACATAAGCTAACCTTTGGTCCCAACCAGTGGCAGGGGGTTTAAAGATTCGGGGAGGACAGCGAAATACTTTTTAATGAGACCCAAATTAAAGCTTCCTTTCAATGCACAAGGCATTTATTCAGACTATTCATGATCAATCAATCAAATAGATGTTTTTACACCAGTTATATGGTCACCTGTAACCTGACAAACACATGTAATATATCTTTATGGTTTTGGCCTCAGCAAATGCACCAGGAGATTTTATGTTTCCTGTTGCCAAGCAGTTTTGCGGTTTATGTTAAGTGCTCTTATTTTGAAGGAGGAGAGTTTGGCCAGTTTGTTGTGAGTGTTCTGCTTTGATGAGAAAATTAATTACGAGCGTTCCTCTTCATGTTGTACTACATCACCTGCGTGTTTTATAATTCTGTAGCTTAACAGTATAATCGTGTGTCATAATAGCTTTTCTACACACACACAAAAATAAAACACAGTTCCTCATCCAACCTATTAGCGGCAGCAAAGCTTTTCAGGGCTTACAGCCTTATAGATAACTGCACAGCTTACAAGCTAACTGCTAAAGCTGAGCAAATGAAATTTATTTGGACAAGGCTTAAATTTAATATATATTTTTTACTTAGATCAGCATGAACAAAAAAAGGCACATTGAAATATTTTTTTAGATCCAGCCACCATAGGAGGATAGTCACACAGACTACCTTGGACTGCCCTGTAGGTGTCGCTGTTGAAGCATAATCGGAATCTGATTTTTCTAAATTAGATTCAAAATTATTTTATAAATGATATTATTTTATAAATTATTGGATAAAATGGTTTATTTTAACCAATTACTCTTTTCATATTTCTATGTTCCTCTTGCCTCTCAAAAAAAGAAGAGGTCCAGTCTCCTCTGCCCCCTTGTTTTATGCTTTTCATAAGACTAGTTTTGTTAGGTAACAACCAGTGAAGATCAGGATGCCCAAAATTCTAGCGATTTTATGATATTCTCTAACCCAGGGTCATCCGTCCTTCACAATTTCCCACTCAGATCCTTACGCTGGTAAATGGACTAAATGGACTGTACTTACATTACTCTTTTCTAGTCTGCTCGACCACTCAAAGAACTTTACATTGTGAGCCACCATTCACGCCATCATCACCATTGGGAGCAACTTGGGGTTCAGTGTCTTGCTCAAGGACACTTCGACATGTAGAACGCAGTGGCCGACCTTCAGATAAGTGAACAACTTCTCTTCCAACTGAGCCACCGTCGGCCATGGTCCGTTTTCCCTGCTTCCAGCATATCAATGTCATTGCTTCAATGTCATAATGTATTGACAGGTGCAATTGTAAAAAGATAATCAACGTCACTCACTTCTTCTCTCAGTGGTCATAATGTTATGGCTGATTACTGTATTTCCTTTGTTATACTTCGTAGATTTACGCAGTGACCCACCAGGACCGTTTCGATATTCATATATGACTGTTTTGTGTGATCAGCAGAAGACACACGCTTTGATTTCTCCTCCATGAACATTGGACCACATGTGGGTAAAACCGTCCAGCTCGTCTGAAAGCTTGTGTGTCAGTCAAAGAGGCGGCCCTGGTGAAATGTGCCCTTTTCCATCCATCTACTCTTTCCCCCTCTCACAGATGGTGACAGCAGTGGTGAGGGAGATCTTGTTCTGTGAAAGGCCATTGAATATTTACAAGTCTCTGTCTCTGAGACAGCTATAGGAGAGCTGTGGTGAGGTGGAGCAGTGTGTATGTATAGTCACCGGATGTTCATAAAGTCATATGGCAGCTATTTTTTCTAATCCCGTTTGGTTGAATCTACGACTTGATTTGATATAGAGTCACAATTATTCAGCATACTCCTATAGCAACAAGGAGAGCGACTCCACAAAGACCTTCTGTGTTTAGAAGATTCCCGGCTGCTTGATTGGGCCTCTTTAGTGGAAGCATGAGGAACAAAGTAATGTTTTGGCGTTACAAACAGAAAGCACCTTTGATAAAGGTAATTGTATGTCAGAGTTGTGAAGTGTTTGGTGTCCGTGCTCGAAGCAATGGAGCTCCCCCTCCGTTTCCTCTGATGTGGCTTCAAAAGGGCCAGAGGAATCCACAGTCTCCAGGGAGGAAGTCATTTGCGATTAGAGCCACTCTTGAAGACGTTACATGTTTCTCCTTGGCCCCCATCAGCATCTCTGCTATGGAACTAAAGGGGAGGTACGACGGCACTTTGTAAGGTCGTCTTTCATGTTAGACAACATTATTATTAATAGCAGGTTGAGTCTTTAAACTGCAGAACATATCATGAAGAATCTGCACGCCATATGCCAAAATACCTGTTTCATGCATAGAGTCATGAAAAATGTCTTAACTCCAAAGAAACCATGGGGACCCAGGTGACACAAACCACTTTTTGAAAGTTCCCTATATAGTTTTATCCTTCGTTTTTAACCCATGAAATCCCATGAGTAGTGATTTTCAGATATATAAAGGAAATCCATTTAACAAATCAAATATTAAACAAAATCTTAACAGTTCTGGCCACATGTTTTGAACTATTTCTTGTTTCCATGGAAATGAGATTTTTTTTTTTTTAAAGATGAGTTTAGATGTCTCCAGCACCTTTAAGCTACAAACCACTTTAAATTAATAAATTACATAAATTAGCCGTGGTTTGTAATAACTGGACTACTACAAATCTTATGTTATTAGTTTTTCCATGGAAAGATGATTTTTAAGGTCGATTTTTAAGCATCTTTTCCATTTCATATTTCTAAGACAATCTCCACTTTACTGTTCATCGTGAAAGAAAGAAAAAAATCTGCATAATATACGGTAAAATATACAGTGACCTTTAGAGGGCATTATGATAAAATAATTTGAAAAAACATGTAATGTCAACCCGTTTAGAGTTTACAAGGATATTACATAAAATTACAGTAAAGTACAATAAATCCAGACTTTTTATTTTATATTGAAATCAACATTATTTTAAAAAAATACATACATATTTGCAGCGTCTTCCACCTGTAGAAACAACCGTATGCTCTTTCTAAATGGTTAAATGACGACAATGACTTGCTTGTGACAATATGTTATTCGCCCGTTTATTTAGTATTTTCGGTCAAATTCTTTGTTTTCCACATATTCTGACTTTTAAAAATGAAACTGTTTAACTTTTTCTCTAGTTCAATCACAGAAGACAGATAATGAATAAAATATGAAGGATTTATTGCAATTAATGATGTATGATAATTAGTCCATCACAAAGTCTTTGGCGCTCAGACTTTTCGGGGACATTGGGATCGATGGGTCCATGCCCTAAGCAGCAGCATGGAATATTCCCCCCTGTTGAGTCTGGACACTGGTGGTGGTGGCTGATGACTCTCCTGAGGCTGATGAATGATGATGGAGATAGATCTGCCAGGACTAGGTGGAGATGTGGAGTGACCGTGATCCAGCAGCAAGCGGGAAGTAGATGAATCCAACAGATCCTGGAGCAGCTAATAGAGACTTACGTGTGAAAGTTAAGGATAATAGTGGCTTAGATATTTGGGCCAAAAGTGTGTGAGAGAATAGTCTTTCTTACGGAACTTCTGACGGATAGATATAATAGAATTCACCATATCTACTTTAGAGATATACCGTTTTGAACTTTATGGACATTTACTGTTACCGTTTTGACTTTTTTCCTCCGTAATTTACACAGACTTCAAATCAATTTCATGAATATATACTATATTCATCTTATTACTGTAGAAACAACTGTATGCTCTCGCTAAGTTGTTTAATTTTTTTTTACTGTAAAATTAATGTACATACCAACAAAATCTGTAATTTTGTAATAATCTGTTATTAACTGCTTTTATAGTTCAAAATCTTCTACATCTACTGTATCTACTACACTGTCCTAGTTTACGGCTTTTTTTTTTTTTTTTACAGTGCAGGATCACCAAAGGAAAGGAGGATGTGTGATATACTGACTTATGAGGTTGTTGCACGTTTTTCCTTCGGTGCTGCTGTTGTGTGAACAGGGCGTGATTTCTGGGTTTTTAGTGCAGACTAGACCGACACGTGGTCGCAGACGCTCTGAAATAGACGCTGTTGTTGCCGCTGGTGGCGCGTGTCTGTCTGTCGTTTCTAATGATCACCCGTCAGAGGTGTGAGGGTGTGCAGCTAGAACCCCACAGCTGTGGTGGAATGATGTCACTCTCAGGTTTTCTCCGCTGGACTCGTTGACACTGACACCGAGAGCGTTTGATCAGGAGCGCGGAGCAGAAACTGGATTGCGCTCTGCTTTTGCATGAATTTGCGCCTTTTGAAGCCCTGAGTGATGATTGATTGAGTGCTGGTTTATGCTGAGAGGAGAGAGGATGCTGCTGGATTGAGTAGATCGGATGGTAGTCGACTCGCTGCTGTAACCTTCACGGTGTTTTCCGCCGCGGTGTGGATTCGGAGCTGTCCGCGGTGCTGAAGGTCGGCCGGTTCTTCATTCTCCGGCTGCGGTAAGACGTCTGCGCAGCATCAGGACGGAAACACGGCCATCTCTCTGCACTGACTGTAATATGGGTAAGAGGAGCGACGTTCTGTGTGTCGGAATTATGACCTTGTCAGAGGTAACCCGACGAGCTGAATCGTGTGCGCTCTTTTGCATTTGGCGCATATGCATTATGCGTTTATAAACGGGACCGTGTGATGCGTATTTCTGTCTGAGAGGCTTAAGGGTCCGGCAGACATGTGGTGCCTCCATCTGCAACCTTATTTTATGATTTCTCTACAGTATTTCTCTCCCCTCCTCCACCGTTTATCTCTGAACTTCAAACGAGGACCATAAATATTCATCCACTCTTTATTATTGTTACTGTCGCGCGCGCACTAAAATTAGAAGCTCATTAAGATGTAATTCGCCACGTGCAGCTTGTGTTGGAGCATGTGCATGTAGGTGCTCCGCTGCCATTCTCATTGGCTGCCGAATGAATCACATCGAAATGCCCTGGAAACTTTTCCTGTTCTGCAGAACTGACTCAAAAGTCGGATTCTTTCGTTTATGGCTTTCAGGATATCAGTCTATTGATTGAACGAGCATGATGTAGAAAACATGTGTCGAGAAAGAACCCATAGTAAGAGATCCATATGTATAGGTAATAGTACCTCTTCATCTTCGTTGATAATTGGACTACATATGTAATGAAATGTCAGTCTGCAGACCATTACACCTGTTTATGACTAGAGATTACTTGAGTGGAGTCCTTAATGATGCCCATGTTTAAGATGGACCTACTCCAGACTGTGATGTTCTGCAGACTACTGCCCTCCTTTAACAATTAGTCTTTAATGAGTGCTTCAGTTCACCTCAGTTCAGGAGAAACACTCCAGCAATCCGATATCTTTGACAGGTCACATCAATTTTGCAGCAGGTTGTCTAATCTTTACTTAGTTCTTTTTGCAGATTCTTTGATGATACATGTTGCCTGTATCGAAGCAAACCAAGATGCACTGCATGCTCATAGACCGCTGGTCCACCAGGGGTCCCAAATAATTTCTTCAACATATCACATGACATGCATGTGGCAGTTGTGATAAATCATCGCAAAGATCATCTCAAAACAGGCAGATGTGACATATGTTATAAATTAATGTAAAAACATAGAATGCTTATACATTATTCCATATGATGATGCTTTTATTTAGTTGGAAGGATAGTGCTGATTCACCGTCGAACCTCTGTGAAATGAAGCTGCAGTGCAGTTTAATGGCCACAAGAGAGAGCTCAGTGCTCTAGCTGGTGAAGTGTGTGTGCGTGTGTGTTTGTATTATTCGCCCAGGAAAATTTGGAATGAGGCAGAGAAAAAAGGACACATTGCTGAAGGGGCATATTATATCCTATACAGTTAATAAATTGGTTTTGAAAATCTAAATCAAATCTTTATTAAACGGACACACAAAAAGTGTACAACAGATTATATTTCTTTGTGAGTGATCATCTGTCCTCATGTTGCATCTTTGGTTGGTGCATTTTTTTTCTCCTATCCTTCCTCCTCTGAGTAGATTTTTCCATCACACCTTTTGTGTGAAATTAAAGTATTATGAAGGAAATTATGGCTCCAGTTGTTTGTTTTCCCGAAATAAGTGTCAAGAGCCTATAGCACACTTAACTGAGTCTATATCTTCCTGCTGTTTGCGGTGGGTAGGTTTTTAGCTTTCTATATTTAGCTGCAGGTTCAATGACTATGAAATGTGCAAACACGGGGAGAAATGGCCCCGCCTGAGGGCCGCAGCCCCCAACCCCCTGCCTGTATTCCGCTGTGAAGAGTTGAGGCAAAGGGAAGTGTGTATTTGTATGTATATGTGTGTGTGTGTGTGTAGTCTTGGACAGAATGGCTGCAGTTAAACTGATCATAACTCTGGCTGTTACTACTGCTTGACATCCGTGTGCCTTATTGAGCATACATGCATCTGTTGCACTGTGGGTAAATCTCACATTGTGATGTCTTGATAGTGTGACTAAAAGAAGGAATATTGGACAACTTTCTTTTATTGGTCATGTTCAGACTTTTCCTTCAAATTTGGTATTTTGTATGATCTGCTTTGTGGGATTTCATGTCTTCAAACAACGCTAAATCCCATTTCAACCTAGATGTTAGCTTTGGCTTCTCTTACATGCTATGAAAAACCTACAGCTTACATCCCATCTATCAGTCTTTAAAGTCTCTTTTGCCCACGAACACTCTCAAATCCGCTCATATAATCTCAAAATGCACTGTCATCAAGCTCAAACAAGGCCGTTTTTTTTATTTTGTGGCTCATGTAATGATTTGGGCGTACGTGGATTCAGCCCCGCAGTGACATTTTCCCCACTTTTGCTCTCGCTGCCTAATGCACTGTATAAACATCCATTTTCATTTTGACTCTGTTCCAAAGTGCAAATCAAATTCAAGTATTGATGTCTGAGGCTCAGCGTGCACAACATTTACTGGATCCGTGCACTTTTTTGAGAATACTAATAAGCTATTAGGTATTCACTGAGATAAAGGAGCTGGATATGTGGAGAATAAAGACTGAAAATGTGATTAATTATTATTGGCAGACCAGAAAGGTGCAAAGAAACTGACTCTGTTACTGTTAATAATAGCAGTGTGGACGAGTGAATATGTGAGATGTACTGTAGGTGCGGTTCTGTGTGAAGGAACGGGACTGTGTGAAATAGAGGAGTAGATTTCAGTATTTAATCACATCTGAAACTTTAATTTATTTGATGGCATCTCATGTTTCATGTTTCAAGTGAAGGACCCAAATGCAGACTCAGAATGTCAGACAAAAGTCAATAAACTACAGATCATTTCAGTGGATTTACTCAGGGTAAAATCGGATCTGAAGCAACACTGAACGACCAGAAGGGGCTGACAAAAAGTATAAAGATGATGAGGAGCGAGGAAAAGCCACCCGCAATATATGAACCCAGGTGAAGTGGCAAAGAGCGGCAAAGAGAAAGGAGAAGACAAAGTCACTATTCAAGGAAAGCTAAAACAAAACCAATTTAGGGGCGACTGCAGCTCACGAGTTAGAATGGATGTCCACCTATCAAAAGGTTGGTTGTTTGATCCCCAACCCCAGTCGACATGTCAAAGGGTCCCTGAGCAAGACATTGATCCCTGAGTTGCTCCCGATGGCTTTTCTGCGTTGGTTGTTTTGTGAATGGTTTCCACTCTTGACGAGCAGATGTTGCCATACATAGAAGCTTCTGCCCCCACCTTTTTAATGTGTGTGAATGGGTGAATACTGGCTTCTGTATTCACTTTATATACATATATACATATATATATATATATATATATATATATATATATATATATATATATATATATATATGGCTGTATGGCTACTGGCTGTTGTAAAGGAAGTTTGGTTTGTTAAAAGCAAATGAACAAATGTGCATGCTGCCACCTGACCCCTCGGCGCACACAAAACAAGTGTAACGAGACCCCTGAGCAGGTGGGTCCCAGCCCGTTCCCAAACATACTCTGGCCTGTTTTTGAATGCAATGTGAATGCAGGAGGGATGTCACAGGAGGTGACTCTAGAAGTCACTTCATTTGGCAACAAGGAAAGAGTTGCCAAATGAAATATTAAGTTTACAATCTAAAACTAAATGATGACAACCCCCAGTTTTGTAGTTGTAATATAACTGAGGAGCTGATGGGATTTTGCTGACTGCGCGATGATATATATATATTTTTTATTGTTATTTTGAAAGTTACTATACTAAAATTATTAATAATTATAGAAAATACTGAATATACATTTTGGTTTATTGGACATATATTTGACTATTTATGGAACCTCTTATTGTCTTATCTGTTACATTGATGGCTGGTCATAAATGCCTCATGTGTCAATATCACACAGGCTGCTCGCGCTCGGAGTATTTGAAGCTTCTTTTTTTTCCCCAGCATGCTTGAAATGTAGCTAAAATGATTCATCATGGCTATTAAGCAGCTTTGAAATGGTCCCCACACCCACAGGATCGTCCCGCCCACCCTGAAAGGAACAGCACATTTATTATTTATGTTATTTACCTAATTAATGCCCACTTGGTGTGAGAATCTCCTCTCTCTGCTGACTACCAAACACACACTGGGCTTGCTGCTATCTCACTCTGCTGATCTGGAGCCGATGAAGAGGGCAGCTAGCTGGGAGCTCCATGAGGAGCATGGGATGGCTCGGAGGTTTATGAAAAATTGTGTTAGTTTTGCACTTCATTCCTGAACGTGCAGAAATACTTTTTGTGCATGGACTTTTTCGCAGGCACATATATTCCAATTTTTTGAAATATATATTTCATACAAGATAGTCTTACATGAACAACAAAATCGATGACAAACATGATTCTTCTATAGGTGACAAGCTAACAGTGTTAGCTTTTGTTAGTCAAGCTAACAGTGTTAGCAGACACCTACATTTAATGAATGTAATTATTCACGCATGCGGCGTATAGGTATAGGGGTGATGGGGGCTGATGCAGCAAATAGGTATGGGGCTGATGTACAGTATGTATTTACAGTAAGTACGGTATAACTCCTCAAACAATCATTTCATAACTCTTTTGTCTCCTCGACGCGTATATACAAAATCAACCCCAACATTAATACCAGTTACTGGTTCTAATGTTTTGGCTGATCAGTTTTCATTCATATCGTTTATGAGAGTGTAATATTAAGATATTTCTATGTTTTGATGTGTATCTTTTATCGAAGTTCAACAGAAACCATCATCATTGCCAAAAAAACTGTTGACACACTGATACACACAATATTAAAACCGGTTATCGGTTCTATTGTTGTGGCTGATCGCTGTAAGGGGAACTAGGGTTGCACAGTTGAGTCCACGCGATTTGCAAGCGTGCAATATTGAAACGTGTTTCATGATTTGATCCCAGTGTTGCTTATCGGAGCAGCTATTCGTTCTGTGCTGAGAAGGTCAAGAAATTCCATCAACCCTGATTCTGTAGAGAGGCTTTCATGCTTAGCACATACATTCTAATTTAAAGAGAAATGATTCTTGACAGAGAATGATTTAACTGAGCAAATATTACACAACTGACGGAAACAATGTTTAATTCACTTAGTCAGTTGTAGTGCTGGGGCAGCTTTGATCATATCAATATTTCCTGGAACCACCAGTTGATATAAAACAAGATGGACCAAAAACAAACTACAGACACGCAGTATCATACAGTATACTTGAAATGGAACACCTCCACTTGATTTTGTAACCTTTTTTTTTACAATGCGTCGAGATTACGATTAGTAAATTCTGCTAGCAACCGGTCTGCAGAGGAAAAAGCACATCGGGATGACTTTCTCCCATGGATGGCTTTTCTTTTTTTTTTCTTGTTTTGTTTTGCTATTGCCTTTGAGATTTGAGTCTGACAATTCTAAGTCATTTAAAAAACAAAAAAATTTAAAAAAAATTTTTAGAATGTTTTTGTTTTTTGTAGAATTGAAGGTACGTTCTTGCTTAACAGTGAACAAGTTTTTATACTGTAAATTTCAATATACATGTCAGCAACATCTGTAATTTAGACAGAATAATACTGCAATATTTTGGAAATTGCTTGCCTGTAACATTGAGATGTTTTCCAGTTCAGTGAACAAATGTTTATATTTCATTTTCACAGTAAAATTGTATGTTTTCCACACATTACGAAAGCAACAATTTCACTTATCTCCTGTTTGTTATATAATATAGTGACATACTTTTTGGTTTTTTAAGGTATTTGTACTGTATAAATATACAATAGGGGTTTTGTAAATTATACAATATAAAACCAATATACAATCTTTTTACAATAATTTTGTAAAAACATTTTTGCCCCTGTACTTTTTATCTGATTCAATGCCCACAAAAAAGTGTCGAGCTACAGACTCGTCGACGGTGGGCGAGGCAGCATTCAGACCCCGCTCACACTAATAACTGTAATGCACTGACTCAGCACTGGGACTCCAACGGCGGGAGGGTGGAGGGAAGCGAGTGGATGCAGTAACTCTTGGCTGCCTATTGGTTGTCTGGCCTGTCAGTCATTTGGCAGGCTTGTGATCCTCTCAAGAATACTTTGAGTTTTCACCTGGAAGGAAGATTCACCTTTTACTGTAGCAGATATTTATTAATGCAGAACCAATGCGAGACAGAATACTGAGCTTTGCCGTGTAGTGTGCTCTCTCTCTCTCTCTCTCTCTCTCTCTCTCTCTGTCTCTCTCTCTCTCCCTCTCTCTCTCTGTGGTGATCAGTGTTCCTGTCCGCTCCTGGATTTATGAGGCTAATGTGGTGAGCTGGCTGCTGGGACTGCAGCACTGAGCAGATAAAAGCACCAAATATCCGAGCAGTAAAAAACCTCCACTCTCCGGTCCTTGTAGAGCAGAACAGATCGGAGAATATGTCACAATTATTTTTACATTCGTCCGACTTAACCGAAGTACCTGCAGTTGCGTTACGTCTGCTTAGAGTCTAAGTTCATTAAGACGTGAGTAATCTCTGTAACCCTTGTTCATCTATGCTGCGTAAAAAAAGTGCTGCATCACATCCAATACGAACAATGAGTTGATGTTTAGAATGGAAATCGTAATTAATCGGATTTATTCTATGAGATTTAGGTGAATCACTTGGGCTCACAGACTCAAAATGTGTAACATTCACAAACTGACCTCACTTGTCTAATTTTACGTTAGGAAAGGCTGCTGAATGTGTAAAATATTTCATCGTTCGCCTCATCAGTGTGAATAAAGAATATCATCGCTGTCGGGTGAAAATTCTACGAAAGTCAAATTTGCATTTCCGAAAAATGTGATATTTTGGATGTAAAAAGATTTTCACCCAGTCACAGCGAAAGCCTTTCGTTTGGGTCACATGACACAAACACCGCAATCACTCCATTAAAGCTCATGGTGTACTACATAAACCCACACCAAGCCTTCAAGCCTAACATTCCTCTTCTCTTATCTGCAGGTTATGTGGGTATGCAACTTGTGCCGAAAACAACAAGAAATCCTCACCAAATCGGGGGCTTGGTTCTACGCCTCGGGGCCTGATCCGGTGCGGGGCGTGTTTGAAGGAGGGCCGCAGGGGAAGAAGGCCAAACTGCAGGACCCGTCCCTCTACCCCTACCAGGGCGCCTCAGGGGACTTGACACCAGCCTCAGACAGAAGCAGACCTCACGGCGGCCACCTTCCCCGACAGGCGTCCCTCGACAATGGATCGGGATTGAGGTACTCTGTACCTGGCGACGCACCCTTAGACAGGTCAGTGACGTTTCAAAATAAAAGCATAAAGCTTATATATTCTCCGCATGAGTCACTATGGAACTTGCATGTGATGCAACATAGCATCAGCTTTGAGATTTGTGGCCCCGGTATGAGCCGTGGAGGACGATGATTAAACCTCAAGGGAAGAGCGATGTCTCAAGCCAGTGAAGGTTCCTTATAAAACAGCTTGTACATGGACCCCATGACACCGATAAAGGCGGCGGAGACTCTGACACGGTATCTGCCACTAAACCCAGCAATTCTACAACAGCCCTCCCTCCTCCCACTCCTCCCTCCTCACTCTTCTCTGTCATCAGGAGTGTTTGAAGGCCAGTCCAGGCAGTGCAGTGTTTGAGAATTGAGCATTATTGATATATTTTTGGAGTGGAAGTGGAAGCTAGAGCAAGGGACGCTCTGTTCCGTTTGTCACGTGCACAGAATGTCCCTTTTAATTGGCATACTCTCCGATGCTGACAACACGGACACCCTGTGCCTGAGAATCTTCTATACGGTCGCCTGTTTCCTAATACTGTTGTCGAATAATGTAGTAACTTGAATGTCCACCTGGGGGCTCCTTCCTCTGCTTTCCCCCAAAAGGTAGTAGGAGAAGAAAATAGTCAATATTTCCAAACTTTCTAGAAATGTGAGGCAGAGGGACACTTTAGAACCCTTCTGTCATGTCCGCTCACGTTTATGACTGACACTATTTTGACTAGACTTAAAAGTGGACCTACACAACACTTCCCCCCACAAATGCCTACAATGATTTCCAGTTTAAGGCGGCAGCACTGTGATCTGTAAAGGTGAGACTCTGGACGGCATACGTCTCGCTTGTGGTATCAGGTTTAGCTCTTCGTCACATCAAGGAGAGCTCATGGCTAACAGATGTCTCTGTCTCTGATGGTTCTTCTATCAGACTTCCTGACGGGAAGATGGGAAATTTTGTTCTGACAGCAAGTTTAGAGAAGATCCAGCACATGGCTTTAATTACATAATACATTCTACAAATTAAAAAGCATGTGCTGGAAAAGGAAATTAGTTGGTCTCCATCAGAATAACACCAGTTTTTAAAAAAATGTTTTGTTTTACTTTAATTAATCTAGAAACTAAAAAACACTACTGTAGTAATCCTCTTGGGTAGGAATTGATCTAACGCACTGCTATTTAGTTCTAAATGAGTGTTACGATGGTTAAAATGAACAGAACTGATCATTACTCAGCAGTGAGTGAGATAGAGCCTGGAAACTTAATGAAAATGTACTCAGTAATCCGACCCAATACAGTCAGAACAATATTTCACTAAAAGGAAGTAAGATGAATTTACTTTTTGTTTTGTAGCTCAAATAATATATGCAAATATGCATATAAGTACAAGAAAAAATAAATATCTGTAAGAGGAATTTAACTAAAAGAGAAGAAAGATTTTTTTAAATCAAAAATTAGTCCCTTGCTCATAGATTAAAAAAGAAATCCTCTTTTTTTTTTTCTGAAGCCAACCTTGTGTATTAAAATTGAGGTATATCAATATGAAAGAATGTGGATACATCTGCAAAACTGGAGTTTCATTTTTAATTTTTAATTTTCTTAGAGATTATTCTGTGGCGTAAATCTCATGGATCTAATAGTAGTTCATTACAAGTATTGTTCTGGCAAATTCAAGCACAATGTGATGAAAATTACTAATTATTAGCCAGTTAGATATGAGATTTAACTGGGGATTGAATCCCTTTTGAAGGTGCTGTAGTCGTGTCACATTCTTTTAAGAAAAAGAATGCGTTTATTTGCATTTTTCATTATCATGAACTGAAACAAACAAGAAATAATAACAGAAAATATATAAATGAAAAAAAAAAAAATTAAATAATAAAAAGACTCCACATTTTCCGTTTGTACCATGATTTAGATGTCCATAAATGAATTAAGGATCAAAGAGAGAGTTTGTGACCTAAGCGAAGGCCCGTAATGTCACATTCTTAATCGGGGCTGAGACCCCCGAAAGGTCTGATTCTAGAAAAACTTCTGCCCCTCCTCCTAAACAGGAAGCATAAGGTATTTATTTCTCTAAGCTTCACATTGTCCTCTCAAAAAATGTAGTTTCACTTTATTTCAGTCTTTCTGTTCTCTCTCTGACTGTTTGAAACAAGATTAACCCTGAAATTCAGTGATTGTTATTCAGAATGTTTAGCTGTTGTTTAGAGGTGTAAAGCTTGATATTGGCTTAAGAGAATGCTGGCTAATGATCTAAATAAGTGGTGTCTTAGCCTCAGCAATTACTGCTCAAATAAAGGACCATTGCACACATGAAACCAAGAGGGAGATGTTTCGAAGGTAGGGCCAGACGTCAATACCTGCATTTATTGATTTATTCATGCTAAATTCTTGTTCTTGCAACCCTGTGTGACTGCTGGACAGAAGGATTCACGCAAAAGTCAATTGCTTATGTGGTGTGAGTTTTTTTTTTTGACATTGGTGCTGCCTTTATTGTGGCTGTGGGACATTCTGACACTTAAAGCCTGGCTGATGTTTGTAAAGGTCAGAAAGTTAGGCGAATGTATCTGTAACCTGATTATGTCCATTAACTGAACACAGTTACTTTACGGGATACCGTTCTATAGATTCTGTTACTCCCTCAATCTTGTCTTGCTTTCATAGTCAAACTAGGCCTATGCTGTCGTCCCCGACAGCAGTGGTATATCCATGAAACGCCGCCCAACCCCCTGCTTTCTACAAGTAATCCCCCCTGATTGAACTCCTCAAATTACATATCACTGTAACTGGTGTACATTTCACTGTAACTGGAGTAAATTTCACTGTAACTGGAGTACATCTCAGTGTAACAGCAGTATATCTAAGTGTAATTGCAGTACATCTCACTGTAATTGGAGAGTACATCTCAGTGTGACTGGAGTACATCTCAGTGTGACTGGAGTACATCTCAGTGTGACTGGAGTACATCTCAGTGTGACTGGTGTACATCTCAGTGTGACTGGAGTACATCTCAGTGTGACTGGAGTACATCTCAGTGTGACTGGAGTATATCTCAGTGTGACTGGAGTACATCTCTGTGTGACTGGAGAACATCTCAGTGTGACTGGAGTACATCTCAGTGTGACTGGAGTACATTTCAGTGTGACTGGAGTACATCTCAGTGTGACTGGAGTACATCTCAGTGTGACTGGAGTACATCTCTGTGTGACTGGAGTACATCTCAGTTTGACTGGAGTACATCTCTGTGTGACTGAAGTACATCTCTGTGTCTGAAGTACATCTCTGTGTGACTGAAGTACATTTCTGTGTGACTGGAGTACATCTCAGTGTGACTGGAGTACATCTCTGTGTGACTGGAGAACATCTCAGTGTGACTGGAGTACATCTCAGTTTGACTGGAGAACATCTCAGTGTGACTGGAGTACATCTCAGTTTGACTGGAGTACATCTCTGTGTGGCTGAAGTACATCTCTGTGTGACTGGGGTACATCTCTGTGTGACTGGAGAACATCTCAGTGTGACTGAAGTACATCTCAGTGTGACTGGAGTACATCTCTGTGTGACTGAAGTACATCTCTGTGTGACTGGAGTACATCTCTGTGTGACTGAAGTACATCTCTGTGTGACTGGAGTACATCTCTGTGTGACTGAAGTACATCTCTGTGTGACTGGAGACGTCTCTGTGTGACTGGAGTACATCTCTGTGTGACTGAAGTACATCTCAATGTTACTGGAGTACATCTCAGTGTGACTGGAGTACATCTCAGTGTGACTGGAGAACATCTCTGTGTGACTGCAGTACATCTCTGTGTGACTGGAGTACATCTCAGTGTGACTGGAGTACATCTCTGTGTGACTGGAGTACATCTCTGTGTGACTGAAGTACATCTCTGTGTGACTGAAGTACATCTCAGTGTGACTGAAGTACATCTCTGTGTCTGAAGTACATCTCTGTGTGACTGAAGTACATCTCTGTGTGACTGGAGAACATCTATGTGTGACTGAAGTACATCTCTGTGTGACTGGAGTACATCTCTGTGTGACTGAAGTACATCTCTGTGTGACTGAAGTACATCTCTGTGTGACTGGAGTACATCTCTGTGTGACTGAAGTACATCTCTGTGTGACTGGAGTACATCTCTGTGTGACTGAAGTACATCTCTGTGTGACTGGAGAACATCTCTGTGTCTGAAGTACATTGTCCACCTTTTTCTGCAGTGAATGGCAGTTTTAAAGAGGCCTTAATGGATGATCAGACTGACTATAGATCCAAGTGTTTGGTCAGCCAGTCTGTTCCTTTCCCATCTAGTTCCTCACCACTGAGTATGAATTGATGGCATGGCTGGATTGGTTGCGATGAGTTCTGCGGAGAGAGACTCATTGTGGCGATGTTTACATTAACAGTGAAACAACAGGAAACCAAAAGTCTTCAAATCCACAGGATAATGCTGATGATGGTTAGCAGGGTTCCATAAATAGAACCCTTATTGCATAAGCACCGAAAGCCATTTTCCCTGATCTTAAAGAATGTTTAAATTAACTCCTGGATCTGTTCTGCTGAAGAAAGGAGGCGAAAAAAGCTGACAGTCTATTTATAAAGAGAAATAACTTGGGAGGGCTTCTAATTTATCTTGGTGTCGGAGGTGTCATTTGAATGAACACACAGATACGCTGGAGCAGCAGCAGCGTTGGCTGAGACTGATGAAACAACAATGATTACACTGGGACCGGAGCATACTGGTGGACTTTTTGGAGATTCTGCATTTTTTAACACATTCAGCAGAGCAGCAGAGCCGTTAAGCCTGCCAAAAAAAATGTTAGAACGGGAGGAGCACGCTCAGCCCAACCCAGTCCAGAACACAGTAGCTTAGTTCAGTTCATCATTGTTTCGTCTAATCTAGATGGACTCAGTTTAGCCCTAATTACTCCAACAGACTCAGTTCTTTCCAATACGGCCTTATGAGCTATACATAATCAATGCTACCAATTCATTCTAGACACTGGGATAGCTTTTTTTCAACAAATTGTGTTGTTTTTTTTCAGCCCTTGTATCGTATTAATAATTCTTTCCAATAGGCTTATAATTGGGCTACTTTTTCAAATCATTCAAATTAACTGATTGTTTTGTTTCATGGCGCTACTGTAATATAATGATTTTTACGGCCCTTCTTTATCTAAAAGAAGATCAGATAAGGATAGACATATTGGTATTGTACTATGTTTAATCACAGATTACTCCAAAGGAGTACCAGGTACATCATTAAACTGGAAATGAATCCTTTGGAGTCTGAATACTGGTGGTGGTGGCTGATGGCTCTGCTGAGCTGATGAATGATGATGCCGAAGGATCGGCGAGGACAAGGCGGAGACGGGGAGGTGGAGGACGCGTTAATCAGCAGCAAGCAAGAACTAGATGAATGAAGAGAGACGTAGTTAAAGACGGCAGCTGATGTGCTCAGCATTCAGGTGAGACGCTGTGATTGGATGGGTGAGGCTACCAGACTGAGCGCAGCTGATATCCATTGACATACCAGATCGTGGAGCAGCTAATCCAGACTGAGCATGTGCGAAAGGTGAGGATAATAGTGGATTGAGCAATACAGTGGGTCAAGTGTGTGAGAGGATAGTCTTTCTGACTGAACTTTCAATAGATCTCCACATTTTCAAACTCAAACCCACTAATTATTTATTATTGAAAAGGGAAATATCCATTTGACCTGTGAAACTGTATTTGTGTAAGACTGTAAGAGTTGATCTAGGACATGGGTGTCAGACTCAATCGCAGAGGGGGCCAGATAAAAGATGGAGACCACATCGAGGGCCAAACAGAACTCAAACTGGCCGTTTCTAATCCGAGGTATTAAGAAAACTTTATTCTTATTTTCTTTTCTCATTTCATAGCATTCTGAACAAACAAGCGGAATAGAAAACACTCAACTCAAACACATTTTTATGTCTCCCTCTCTATCAGCATAGATTCACTGAATAGCTTCCAATGAAGTTATCAATAACAGGAAGAAAACTAATTTTAAAAGTTGAAAATTACCACTAAAATCAATTGTTTTTTAAACATCTACAAAAATGAAGTTTAAATGTCCCTTCTGTAAATGGCTGGACTAATTCAGCCATTTCAGTCTCACGTCACAAGAAAACGTTAAAGTAGGAAACAGTCATGAACACACTGAAGGTGTATTTCACACTAAATGATAGAAACTTCATGTGTTTTCTTATTTTTAACACGGCGCCATACTAATGACTTTATTATTTATCATTTTTAAAGAAGATTTCTGGTCCATAGCTACTCCTGGCCTCCGAAGCATCTCCTAACAAAGACTAACAAATCTTTAGAGGAGATCCTGGATGAACGCTGATAACAGAGGACCGGGGGAGAAGCTGATCATTGGGCTCCTCTCTTGAGCCACAACCATCTAGTATATTTCTCTGCTGCTTTGGTGGTACTTCAGATTGATCTCTTCTTCCGTGGTCCCTCAGTGTCCAGCTGACTAAAGGCTCTGGTAGAAGATTGGGATGGAAATTTTCCTCCACCATATGGTTCTATACCATAGAACCAATCAACCCATCGTCATCTCCAGTAGTTTACTTATTTGGTGGGTTCTTTTCTGCATTGTGTTCAGGGAACTTCAGTTACCGCTTGAGATCGACCAGTACCAGTCCCTCGCAGAGGTCAGGGTACCTACAGATGCCCTATTTTAGGGGTTTGTCTGACCTCGCCTTCTCAACTCCTGCGCTGTGGTTTCAGCGGCGCTCGTCAGGAGGTGGTCAGTCCTCCATCACTACTGTTCCTCTTTGTAACAATGTGGTCCAACGTTCATCGCTTGGAAAAGAGAATCTGAGTTTGTGGGTCCCCTTTCCCCCCATAAATGCAGATTCCATACCGTGCCTGATGGGATGGGATGGGATTTGATGAGATGAGGTGAGGCGAAAGCTCAGCTCCAAAGCTCAGCATTGAAACCCCTGATACCTCATTCTAGAGAACTTTCGGATTCTGATCTCATCCACTCCCTACTACTGTGTGATGTGATGGACTTTTTAACAGGATTGAAAATGGTCCTAACCCTGCAGCTCTATCTTGTGTGACTATTACAGCCAGGTTCATATGATAGAGCGTCTCCTGAACAGCTTCCTGCTGTCCATGTTCTGCCAGTTCTCATCTGATGCCCCCATTAGCTGGTTTGTATCACTGACTTCCTGTCCTCCATCACCTCTCTGGCTCTTAGACTCCACCTCCATTTATAAATTGAAAAGCAATTGTTGGTCATGTTGTTCCTGTCGAGTTTGATACTCCTCTGGGTCTTTGGCAGCCCCTGCCGTCTCATGCCGACGTTGTTGACTCTCCTCTCGAGGATCTGAACTGTGGAGATGGATGGGAGTGGAAAGACCAGGGGATTATGGGTAGTATGCCACGTCTGCACACCCAAGCTAAGACAGTGAGGCCACTCTTGGCTGGCTTCACTGTGATGTTTGCGATTGCTCAGTATGTGATGTTTGACAAACGCAGGTTCTAACACCTTCCCAAACCGTTTAAACGCTATGAAAAGTTAATTATACAGCTTTATCCTTAATTTGTAGTTGATCATTTTCAGCTTGTTTTTGGTGCTAAAATTTGAGTTTCAATCTATTTTATAGCCCTTATGATTTAATAGCATAATAATATCACATTAAACTTGTGCTGGCAACAAATTTAGAACAATTTGGATATTAAACAACTTTGTTCTATTAGTAACGTCCTATTTTCATATTAAACCCTTTTCAGTAAAATTTCATTTTTTTATATACCTATGTTATGGAATTTTAGATTAAAAAAATTTAACTCTGAGCTAAGTATAAAAAAACCCAAAAACATTTTCATTTTCCAAGTTAGAGAAAACAGATGTATTACAAGGGGAATCATCCGCCAACTTTATGCAGGAAAACATATTTGTGAAAAACCTTAATTTAGGTTATTTAAACTCGACACCTAAGTATTGTAATTGTCTCCGAATTACGGGTAGAAAACCCATAATTAACCCAACGTGCTTGGTCAAACCCATAACCTAAAACAACCAGTGGCTGGGTCGGCCCCTATTAGAAACTAACTCAAATTGGGTTATTTTTAACCCAGCATTTTTTGAGAATGAAGGGATTTCATTACGGTTTTGCAGAGATGGAGATCTGACAGCCATTATAATCACAACGATAACATCATCACACTCCTGTTGTTGTCGACGACTCAAGCAGAGTCTTAAATCCACTTGGCTGCATTAACAGCGATAACGACTTATTTGTAATCTTCTTATACTTTATCTCTTAGATTGTGAACATCCAACACAGATGATCTTCCTCTTCAGGGGATTGATGGTCCTTTACGTAGCGGAGGGAACCTTTTGGAGAATTTTATTGTTGGAGTGGTGCATAATTGTTTTTTTTAAAACCCCTTAATGTCCTGCTCATCTGTTTGATTGAGCTCATTTTGAGTCGCTAAATGTGACCGAACCTGTTTATAATATGACCCAGTGGCAGCATGTATATGCTAAAGAGTAAGGGGCCAGAGACGGGGCCCTGGGGATACCACAGGTCAAAGGGGCCACCAAGGAGGAGACATTAAGCTATTGAGAAGGTCCTATTCGATAAGTAGAGGTATTTCTTTTATAATATTATTATATGTGAGGAGTCATTAGATCCTTATCCTTGCCCATTTTTGCTGTACCCAACACACCAAATTCAATGACAAAATATTCACTACCTACCGATTAATCACATTTTTGACATTTACCGCTGTAACGAGCTAATCGATGTGATTTTAACTCTGTCGCTGGTCATAATGTCATGGATTACTGCTGTGTATGATAATTGAATAAAAAAATAAGGTTATTGAAATGATTGACGTTGACCTATCTTAACAGAATAAAAGAAACCCCTGGAATGATACTGGGCACAAGTGTTATAACAGATTCAAATCCCGCAAGTCAACATTCTGGGCAAATTATTTTTTGAGTGTATCTTCAATTATAAGGATGCCCTCCATCCTCTCTGGATTCTTCAAAGTTTCTTTTTTTCCTACTCTTCACAGTTACATGCAGAACCAGGGACTGATTAAAACGAAAAACACTGAATGAATAAATAAGTAGCCCCTCAGGGAAACCCCCTTTATGTGCGTGCCCTTTCCCTCCCCTCCCTTCAGAGGTATTAGTCCTCTGTCATTATGAGGAGCTGATGCTCTGAAGCAGGTATGGAATAGAATTAAAAAAAAAAAAAAAAAAGACTCCCTCTCCCCACTGTGGTGTATTTTGGTCTCAAAGAGATGTTGCAAGGAGTGCGCACGGTGTGTGCGCGTGCGTGTGCATGCGTGTGTGTGTGTGTGTGTGAGTTGGCGACAGGAATTATGAGTGGAGTGTGAGGCAGCAGCTGATGCGCCGGTGAGAGATGCTGCTGCTGCTGCGGCTGCTGCCGTGTAGGATGCTCCTCCGCTTCATCTCTCCTCCGGGCGCTCCTTCTTCGCCTCTTCCTGCACACCGTGAGAAGCCTGAAGAAGAAGAAGACGAAGAAGAAGAAGAAAAAAGGGCTCGTTACCGGCACCAGCACTACCTCCTTCTCCTTCTCTCTTGAAGTCTGGAGCATTATGAGGGACGGATCCCTCCTGGAATGCGTCTCATTTAAGGACACTTTGGAGCAGGAGCGGCAGGAGAAGTATGGGACTTGATCTTTCCTGCGTTTAACGCAACCGTGGAGATGACGAGAGCGACATTCTGAGGAGGTTTTATGCGTGCATGCGGGGGGATCGCAGGTTTTTGGGATGTATTGTCGGTGAAGACTGATCATCTGCTGAGGATAGAGGAACGCGAAGCGGGGAAAATGCAGTTTGAGACATTGCGTCAGTTCTGTAGCTCCGTTTTATCACATTTCAACGGGGCTTTCTCTGCGCCTCAGAACATCCTGCAGACGGAGCTGATCGAGCAGGCGCTGAGCAACATCGGGTGAGTGACTCCTTTGCAAAGAAATGTATGAGGGAGGGCTTCCCCATTGGTATGTCAAATGAGTATTTGGGGGTGGGGGTTGTTGAGTTTATCGATCTGCAGGCAGCCTGCGTAATAACCATCTACTGTATGCTGCTGCTGCTGCTGCTGCTGGTGCTGCAGATATTTCCTGGCTGGATGATGGGGCCGATCAGTGATGCTGCCGCGGTTGGCCGCGCGCGCGCACGTGCCAGGTTTGAATTGGGAGTTCTGGACGAACCGTTTAGGAAGAACGTATCCGTGCCGAAGTGTGCCTTGTGTCTTGTGTGTTGTCATACGTGTGTGTTTACGTGCGATCGCGTGTCCCGGCGCACCGCCGCTGCAGCGAGCCGCTGCTGTTCCTCCCGAGCGGCGAGCATGAGTGGAAGAGGAGGGTGCATGTAGATTTTTTTAGGATTCAGAGCTCGAAACTGTGGGCACCAAGCACGTCCAACACCCCCTCTCACGCACACAGTCACGAATCAGCGCGCGCACACAAATACACACATCTGCTGACACTCAAAAACAGGCCCTTATGTTCTGGGAAGTGTACATAATGGAGCAGCTATGGGCTTTCTGGATAAAAAAGAAGAAGAGGTGCGACCTGCTGAAAGTCATTGAAAAACATTCATAAATATAATTGATCTGTCTGTTACGGCAACACCTATTGTATACATAGTCAGTATTTTTACGTTTTCTGTTAAAGAAGCACTGTCGTGGTGTGTGGAGGGTTACATCTCTCTTAGATGCATTGGAGCATATTATGATTACTCTGCTAAATGCTTCGTCCCCCCACGGAGAGGCCTTGTTCATCTGTCCAAGCATGGCTGCTACTCACATTATGCAGACTGCAGAGGGGCTTCAAACTTGGAAATAGAGTCGTGTTCCTGCAGCCGCAGGGCTCACAGAACACGCAGACCTTTTTTTCTTTTTTTTTCTTCTCTTTTAGTCGCCATAGGCACAGGCCCCTGCATCTCCACACCATGCACTGTCTGTCTCTGGGGACTGCGAGTCTTTCCCTCTTGTCCCCCACCCTACCGTCAGAAATAATTTACAGCATTGCTGGGCTCTCTGCCACCTCACATTACATGGCCAGAACACTCAGCCACTGGAAAGGCTGAACAGGGGGCTGTGTGCCTGGAAACTGCGATCCAGCAATCATCACATCTGACTGATTGAATTGAACTTACTTTCCATTCCTATACCCCTTTTCTTTTCTCTGTAGATTCCTCTGGTAGAAACAGTCAGAAGGTAGGGCATCAGCATCTTTTTGATTGGCTGTGAGCTAATTGGTGCAGCACTGTTCCAGGGTCTTACTGCCTGTGTCAGCCTGTATATCCTGTCATTTTCAGGGTCTGTAACTAGCTCTCCATGTCTCCCCGGTATGGAAAAACACAACTCTGCAAACCAGCAGTGTTTGTGTTGCTACCAGCGGTTTGCAGGCTTGGCCATCCATGCGATCGGCGCTGTTTGTGTAGGAGTCTGTTTCTTCCTCTTGCTCTCTCTCTTTTTCTCTTCTTGCCCTTCTGCTAATGGGTTGTGTGCTTTTAGATCCAGCTTCCATGTATTATGCATGTGTGCGTCAGCAGAGGTCCTAATGGGGTGTGGGGATCTGTTCTTAGAAGGCCTGCATGGTTCTGAGTTGAGTGGTCACCACATTTAAAATACAACCATACTTGCCCCCTGCAACATCCCAACCCTCCTGCACCCAGTCATTTGCTCCCAGGCGTCTCAGGGAAACAAGCATATTCTAAGTTTGTGGTACGCATCATATAATCTCCTAGCAGATGGGCATACTGCAATGTGTGCAATAGTATAAGCAGAAAGCGAATGGCTGCATTTGATGATCTGCAGAGATACAATAGATGGAGACATAGATGCAAGCCGCTCCGAGTTTCCAGTCCAGCGTCTTATATCTCTGCTGTTTAATGATTCCAAACGCGCCACAATAGCTCGGGTTTGATTTCAGTGAGTCATCCTCACATTCACAGCTATTTACTCCATCCCACAGTCTCATAGACTGTCCTCCTGCAGTGACAGCATATCTGCAGACGCGCTCTTCTGCATTTTATAGCTCATATGCGCGGGGAACTCGCGCAGTCACGAACAGGAGGAAAACCAACTTGTTTCCACCGCTGACACTTCTAGACTAAAGGTTCCTCTGAAGTGGAAACCCCCTGACTTTCTCACCCCCTCCCACACTCATCTCCTCGTCTCCTCGCTTGTCCCCTACGATGACGGCGTTAACCATAGTGATAAGGTGTAATGTTTGATCAATATGGTTCATCAATGATGAGGTGTCTTCTCTGTTGTAGAACCAGCTAAGCCTGAGAGAGGGGAGGCAGATTTTTTCTACAAAATGAAATGAAAAGGAGGGAGATACAGGAGGATGGAGTCGGTTTTAAGTATTTATTATAGATTTTTATCTCAAATACTACTCTGATCTGGCAGTAGACAGGTTTTCATTAGATTCTTCTTCTGTTGTTGACAAGTTGACGATTGTTGGGCTACTGGTTTGAGTTACTTTCCAAACTTGATAACCTGCTTCATAGAACTGCTGAGTTTTGATTACTTTACACATGCTTTGTCACAACTGTGATGACTTGAGGTCATCAGACGGGAACCAACCAGTGGGTGCATCACCTTTAATCTACCAACACTCTGCTGTTGGCTAAATCATAAATATTGTACTTAAAAAGTGGGAATTCTGGTCCATTAATCCAGAGCATATAGATATTCACAATGAATGACGAAGTTAAACCTGAATTCGTAGCTTGGATCTTGTGAATTTTGAGCAACTTTGTGGTTATAAGTGAATCTTAAGTCTGTGATGCCAGTATTCAACCGAGAACCAAACATTCATCTGTCTCCCCCAGCTTTAAATTAAGCTAGTTAAGCAATGTGTGTGTTTTTGGTCTGCAAGATGGCAGCGTGAATGTTCGGTGTTCAAATCCATCATGGGCCTTGCTTTGTGGAGTTTGCACATTCTCTCCGTGGTTTCTCTCCGTTTCCTCACACAGTCCCGAAACAAGCCTCAGTGATGAACTGGCGACTTATTCTGCCTCTGGCCCAGTGTCTAGGAGGATTGGCTAGAGCCTCCCTACTCTGATCAGGAAAAACAGTCATAGAAATTGGGTAGAAATATAGACAATCTGTTGACTACTAATTCCATGAAGGTGCGAATCTGATAGTGAACTTCCGTTTGTCCCTCTATTCCCCCACCTCTCGACCAACGTCAGCCGTCGATAGGCTCGGTACTTCTTACTATCCGATGCAGGATGAGTGGTAAGAGGAAATGAATGGATGGATGTGTGTAAGTGCTATGGCTATCTTTTTATTTGGTAATAGGTGTGTCACATTACAGACATTTAGCATTTTAAATGTGAAGCCTAACAAGATACTGTGGTGTTGAAAACCAGCAAACCAAGTGGACTAGCAAGATTATAGATTTAACTGTGCTTCTTACAATATATTGTTGATTGGGTAATTAGACACTATTTTTGCCGATTCAAGCTGAAAATAAAACTTTGTAAGCCTTGTTAAGTCCATTTTAAGTCATATTTTGGTTTTGTTCGGGGACTTCAGCGCTCGTGGCCGGTGATGTGCTGTCGCTAGCTTTAGCCGCTCTGCCAATGTTAGTTTCTTGAAATATGTTATGTTCTTCAGGAGGATTAATTTTGTTCAATTCAGTTTGTTGTGCCGAACGTTTTCGGGGTTGTTCCGCCGCAGTTTTTTTTGTCATAAGGTTTTCAAACCATAATTGACGGCATACATACATACTTACAGCGAGCTGGTGGCTGCTACGGCACTATCGCTAGCTTTAGCGGCTCTGCTAAGATTAGCTTCTTAAAACTTGCTATATTCCTCGGGGTGATTAAATTTGAAGTATGTGATTAAATTAGTTTTCGGGGTTTGTTACTCCACGGCTTATTATGTCCTTACTGGTGTTACAAATTGCGAGCTTTGTGTTTTCTTGTTTACTTGCGAGACGTTTGTAGTTGTGGTAGCCCATACTTGGTATGCGTCTATGGCGCATGTGTGTAACCGGCACGAATCGGCTGAGTGAGGCTGTTCGGCCGATTGCCGATTACGTCAAAATAGTCCCCACGGCAAAGATCGATCGACCGGTGGACCTCTCTTTAGTATTGTAAAATATATATTAAAAGGACCACAAACTTTTTCTAAAACTACACCTGATTCAGTCCTAGGTACAAATTTGTCTTATCTTATCTTGACGTGTCTTGGCATTCCCACATTTTTTGCCGCTTGTAAATTTTGCACCAAATCATACCATGGAACAAATTAAATAAACACAGCGAAGAATGTGGATTAATTCATTTCGCAATCAGAACCACAATTCAGTCAGATGGTGTCATTGAGATCAAAAAAATCCCTTTCGCTGGAGAAGAAAAAAGGACATTAAACATTAAAAGACAAAACAGGGAGAGAATTACATCATGACCGCACGTGCTGCAAGATCAGACATCACTAAGTCATCACTTCAGCTCTTTGATGTAACATTTGACCCCATAAAATAAATGTCAAGATGACATATTGATGATTACCCGACATCCATAGGCGCTGAGTAGCTTCATTAAATGCTCACATCCAGTCTGTCAAGCGTGACGCGTACGTGACACGCGCTCTCAGCTCCTTCTGCATTGATTTCTCGTATTGATAACGAGCGTTGTGGATGTGAGGAGGTGAGAGCAGCTCAGTGGAGCAGGGAAATAAAGCACAGGGAGGAAGACAGAAAACACCGGGAGGAGGCGGGCACACCCAGGCATCAGTCACCATGGTGACAGCTGTAGACGAGGCAGACAGAGCCCACCAGCTACAGACTCTGAACCCCAGGAGCCCCCCTGATTCATGATAATGTGACAGAAGTAGGGGGAAAGAGAGGACGGGAACGAGGATAAAGTGGTGGGAGAAAGAATGAAGCAGAGGAGGACTGAAGATCCCTCACAGTCCTGGAAGCCTCCGTGGATATGGGGGTGTTTGATTGGCTAAACTGTATCATAGATAACACAGAGCTAAACCCTGCACCACCCTTCTTTTTCCAGGGTAAGCTGACTGTATGTTTTGAAGCCCTGATATACACTCAGTTACACATTTACGTCCTGCAGATGCAAAATTAAGCTGACTGAGCACCTTGACATGGAGCCGCTGGGAGTTTAAGCCACCACCATCTTTTTTTTCCATCTCTGTGAGTACTGTAAAGTAGTGTCTAGAGGGTTTAGGTGTGGGAGTCAGACTGTATCCTCAGAGGGTCTTATGCCGCCCAACATCCCGTCACACCTCGCCCACGCTCAGCCCCACGGAGTTGTACCAGGGTGTTGGCGGCACTCAGCAGCTGTAATTAAGCCGGCCTTTTATTGGTTTTTGTCCTCACCGAGGGAGATGTGCGCAGGAAAAAGGGAGGCCCTGGTTTATTGCCTGGGCTTCTAAGAGAGGGCTTATTATGATTACACGCTGGAGAGCGAAAGAAAAAGGAGTGGATGGAGAGAAGGCGAGAGATAAAGTGCAGAGAGTTGGAATGATAGCTGTGCGGAGGAAAAGGGGATGAATAGTGCAAGAGAGACAGCGTTATAGGCTGAATCGATATGCATGACTCCTCTCTGCTCTCACCAAATCATACCTCGGCATCAGGCAGGGCGAGAGAGAAGGAAAGACAGAGAGAGTGAGAGAGAGAGAGAGAGAGAGAGAGAGAGAGAGAGAGAACTGGTGGACAAGCTAGTGGTGGACTATGTTGCCAGATTAGCATCAGGCTAATGTCTCCAGCCCAAGGGCTGCTGTCACTTCATCTAATGCTGCTGCCCAGAGAGGGAGGAAGAACTTCTGAGGTTTGGTCTCCACAGTGTTAACCCACGGCCAAAGGTACGTGTGATGTCACCCAGTAAAATATACATTACATACACGCCAGTCAGACATAATGTTAAAACCCCTGACTGGTGACGTAAGGACATTGATTAGATCTTTACACAGTGAGTGTGATGAATTAGTCAGCAAGTTAATACTTTGCCTTAGAAGTTGAAGTTTTTGAGGTATAAAAACGGGCATGTCTCAGGATGCGGGTTATTTTGGCAGGTGCCAATTGGCTCGACAACTGGGGTCCGAACATCTCTAAAAAACGCAGTTGGGTTTTCTTGGTAAGTAGTGGTTCTTGCCAGGGTGGGATGCATCAAAGTACAAACACTCGATAACTGTACTTACGTACATGTTTTGGCTATCTGTACTTTCTTTGAGTACTTATTTTTCTGAGTAGTTTTTTACTTTTACTTCTTACATTTAAAATACAAATCAATATCAAAGTAAATACTTTTTACTTTTTGTACTTTTCAGACAGTACATTTCAGAGACAGAACCTGTTTACTTTCAGCTGAGTAAAAGAGTTAGTCAAAACTAACCAGAGTGACTTAGTAATTCAGTTTTTTATTTAGCCTTCACAAGTCAGAGTAATTCTACTTGAGTAAAGAATATGTGTACCTGTAACCGCCTCTGGTTATCGCCTTCAGAGTAGTCTAAGGAAGAACAACAGATGAACCAGTCAAGGGCCCCCAAGATGGGGATGCAGGTGTGGATCTAAGTAAGACTGTTGTCCAATACCACAGAAGAGCAACTGTGGTACAAATTGCTGAAAAAGCTGATTCTGGTTCTGATGGAAAGGTATCAGAACAAACAGTACATCTACAGGTAGACCAGGTAGCCACTGCCTGGTTAGAATGCCCCTGCAGACCCCTGTCCACCGCCTGAAGTATACCTTGGGTCCTGTCATTCAAAAGGGGGTTTGGCCACCACCATCTTCCGAAAATTATTGCAGGACCAAATCCACCCTTTCATGGTTACAGTATTTCCCAATGGCAGTTGTCTCCTTCAGCAGGATTGTGCACACTGCTACATTGCAAAAATGCTTCAGTAATGCTCTGAGGGACACATCAATGAGTCCAAGGTGTTGACAAGGCCTCAAGATTCTCCAGAGCATATTATAGTCGAGCATCTGTCGGATGTGCTGGGAAAACAAGTCAGATTCTTGGAGGCCTCAACTTTGCAACGTAAATGATCTGCAGCTAATGTCCTGTTGCCAGAAACCACAGCATACCTTCAGAAGTCTTGTGGAATCCATGCCTCGGTGGGTCAGAGCGGTTTTGGCGTCAAAAGGGGGGACCTACACAATATTAGGCAGGTGGTTTACGCCATTGCAGAAATGAATAGCTCTTTTTCCACCTTGGTGGAAGGATGAGGAAGATATAGAAAAGGGTCATAGAGCAGCAAATAAAAGATGGAGTGCTTTTCTACAGAGTGCTGACATCTGGGCTCTTTTCATGCTCACGGAGCGAGACTGATTCCCTCAGAGGCTGAAAAGGCGAGTGCGCACATGCTTTTGAGTGTGTGTGACCCCCAACTCCAACATGCCTCTGATGGCTGAGTTACAGTGGGCACGGTGCCCTCCCAGTGAAGCGGCATTTCAATTCAGCTTCGGAGGCCACTTCCAACTCTGCCCGGGGTCCTTAACTTTTCCCTCCCTCTCTCCAAACACACTGATGTACTAAAGAAAAGTCTGCCAAGTGCCACGAAAGTAAAACTCAGCCCTACTGTGTTTGTGTGTCCTTGTGTTTCTTTGAGAGGGAGAGAGGGCATGTTCAAGCGTCTGAAGCCCTGTCCCTTGGAGGATGTTTTTTTTTTTCTCCTCCTCTTCTCAAAAAAGCCCTATTTTCTTCTTCGCCCTAACAGATGTCTGATGTCATCTTGTTTTTAAATAGCCAAGAGAGGGTAGAGAAACTGCAAACGCTGCATGGATAGTGCTATGCTTTCAACCATATGCCTTGATTTGTGATGCTATTTGTCAATGTCAGTAACCATTTAACTGACTGCCTTTGCTGCAGAAGCTCGCCATCAGTGTTTATACTGTTCGCTCATTATTCCACAAATCCTGCCCCGGCCTTGATGGTCAGTGGAGTTGCTAATTGAAAACTAAGGCGCTCGCCTCCGAACGTTGGTCCGCAGCTCCATCATTCTTGTTTTACATTTGATTTATTGATTCCAGAGGCTTATAAACGGAGAGTCAGACCTCTTGAAGGTCAGGAGTTTGACCGTCGTAGATAAATCTTTGTGTTTCTACGTGACACAACTGAACAAACAACTTAAACTATGCTATAACACTGTCAGGCAATTTTTATGCTTATCAAATCCATTTTTAATCCGCCATTAACTATTAGTTGAACTATTTTAGGATCTATATGTGAGGGTATTACGATGTCAGAATTGGATTCTTATTCTTATTCATGCTCAACTGACCTGATAACATCATACGAATGTGCATTCATTGTCTCGCGAATGGCTAAGAGAGCGCTTGGCACGTAAATCCTGTGGCAGTGCCCCTAATCCAAATCTATTTCATGCTCCAGTTTATTCAATTACCAAAAATACACTTGAAGAATCTGTGTGATAAAGCAATAATGAAAGAGCTTAATCTAAACATCTGCGTCTATCCAGTCCGTTGCTATCATCATCCGTCTCATCCCCAGCCTGTGCTCAAATCCTCTTTTGCAGCACTGATGGTATTTCACAAGCTCAATGAGATTAATTATTTCCATATTTTGCAAACATTGCACCATGTGTGCGGGGTCCCCCGTGTCCCCGCACGTGTACAATTAGCTCAGTTCATTTGTGTTGCAAATGAGCCGGCCCTGGCGGTGCTCCGCAGCCTCTCTTGGCTTCTCCCGCCACGCAACGCGGAGGAGAACCCAGCCGAGGAGTGATCAAAAGCTTCCCTCTCTGGCGGGCAGATGCTGAGTAAACACAGAAGAAGAAGCTCCAGTAAGCGTCTCCTTCTGCCTTCGCTTCTCGCCATCATTATTTTTTGGAGTCTGCTGGCTGGCATTAATGAAACCCCATGTAATATTCATTTAATTCCCAGCGTTTACTAGTTCATTGGGATTTTGGATAGTTGGTGATCTGACCCCCAGGGGTGGCTAGGAAAGAGGAAATAAGCTAACTTTGAAGATTTTTTTTCTTCTTCTTCTTTTCCTGGAGCTTCTTCTATTCATTCTCACGTCTCTATCATCTCTTTGCTCTCTGAATGGTGTAATATTCCTCTTGCCTCATCTAATAAACCACACTTCTAGAAACGCAATGGCAAAATAGTGTGTATGGTTGAATCAGGTGATCAAAAATGAGGTTCATCACATGTCAGGTTGAAGTAAGCGCGGATTTTCTCGGAGTGGGGTGGGCTCACTGGCTCCGGGCTCAGGGCACATGTTGCAGACACTGTCCCATGCAATTACAATTAACCCACACAGCCTTTCGGTCCTGGGCTCGATCTGCAAAGGTCTGACGGTGGCTTCATCGATTGAGACACTGGCTTGTCAATGCCATTGAACACGGGAGAAAAGGTCTTTCTGCTGAGCACACAGAGGCAAGGCTTACGGCTTCATCATCAGATGAAGAGGAGATCTTTGACTCGCTAGATTGTATTTAAAAAATAATAATAATAATAATAATGCAGCAAAAAGATATTTATAGTAGAAAAACAGAGTAGAAATTAGAAAATATATTCCCATAAGCCATTTAGCCAAATTACATTTTTGACATTTCAAGACCATGTGTCCAGCTTATATAATAATATAATAACATAATAATGCAAGCACAACCTTTTCAAGAACAATACACTTTTAAAGGGGTAGTATGTCAAGTTTAGGGTTGTGTCTTTGATTAAATATATGTAATATTAGATACATGTAATATTCATAACTATTTTTTATTTAGTGTATAATCAGCTAAAAATAAAAAATACCTTTCATATTGTTAATTCGGAAAAAGACTTTTATATTTAGAGAGAGTCCTCTTCCATGGAAGTCAACATGTAGCGCTGCCATGCTTGTACAGTAGCTTGGAACTGAATGCTTGCTCTAGAGAGGGATTTTAATGTGTTTAAGTTGATGCTGAAAACTATTTTGTGTTTTCACAAAGAGAGGATTATATTATTTAGAGAGAGAGACTCGTGAAATGTACGGTTGGGTACCAATCCAGTTTCCACGAGTTGCGTCTTTATGCTTACTTTCTTTGACACTGAAGTTTCTTCATCAGTTGTTTATTATTGTGCTAAATAATTTTACTCCCCTTCCGCTTTCACTCCCCCAGCGAGGAATTGAGCCACCACAAGAACAAGAAGGCCAATGCAGATTCTTGGTTAGCGAAGGATGAGTTGATATGTAATACGAGTTGCAATTTGGAAAGTCACCACTAGATGTCAGTAAATTTTACACTAAGCGCCTTTAAGACCATAGATGCACCTGAGATAATAATATAATGGCATAGTGATGCAAGCATAACCTCAATCAATCAACATAACTTAATTAAAAATGCATAACCAAAACAGAAGATATAGTAAGATATTATATATATAAAATAATTAATTAAGAGGTTTTTCACCTTTAGTTGGGTCGTGTTTGAGGTCGTATCCGTGCATCAATAAAGATAAAAAGATAGAAACGACGAGTCAATAGCATAATCATCTTGACAGGCGTTCACGGGAGTGGATGTTGTAAAGTCAATTTTTAATTTGGTATCATTACTTTAATGTATTCTAACTCTGCGTGGCAGTTGTTGATGTCCCACTAACTGAATCTATTCTGGTTAATATTAGTATGATTGAATTTGCTCACCAGTGTTTTTGGTGGATGGAACTGCAGAGCGGCTCTAATGAAATTATCATTACAATGGTGATTAAAAATGATAAATTTACCTTTTGTAGCTCACAATGTGCTTAAAAAATAATCACAATCTGTTTGAATTTGTCAGATAAGTTTCTTTTTGATCTATTTCCTGTTGGCTATCCCAAACTCCTCAACTGTTATGCTTAGCAGAGCTGCATAATGTTTCTTTGATTTCGGTGTGTGTGTGTGTTTGTGTGTGTGTGGGTTATGTGTGTGTTTGTACGTGTGTAGTGACATCTCCCAGACAATGAAAGTTTCTTCAGACAGGACCTCTGGAGGCTCTGTTTTCCCACTATGCAGAGCTTCCTGTCTGCCTTCAGGCTAGCCTTCTAGCAGCTGATCTGTTTGAATTCAGCTCATGAGAGACTTTTTGCGGGAAGGCGGGGAAACGGGATGGAGGAAAACAGTTAGTTTACGTGAAAACATTCACTGAAATAAATTGCATTTTAGAAAGAAACTGACAGAGAGACATGTGAACGCAGGAGTCCCAGATCAGTCTCAAAACAATGACATCCAGTGGAAACCTGTTGAACTCCCCTCCTCTCTTTCTGCCTTATATTTCTTATATGTTGTATCCCTAATTTGGCACATTGTAGGACAAATTCTGCGCCCCTGGGTCTCAGCCACATGTTTTTTTGTGCATATTCCTAGTGTGGGCTAAAATTATCCTTTGTTACTCAATTTGTTACTCACATTCAAAATTTGAATGTGTCAATGTGAATCAGCATGCAGTGAGACTTGAGCAGAGGTCAAATATACTGTACATACCTGAGAGTTGACGCTGGGTGTAAGTGAGCAGAACTGTAAGGAGAATGCATCTGGAATTTGATTATTCCCGGTGCCCAGCTGTAGAGATGCACCGGGAAAACTTGGCTGCAGAGGCTTCCATTCCCTATGGAGGTAACTGAAGAGGACGACTTACCCGGCTTGTTTATAACGGGAAATCCAAACAAACACCTCTCTGTAGCCAAGAGATAGGCAGTAAGAGGAAGTATATTTGTATCGCCATGGTGAGGTACCAAAATAGAATGTTGCTATTGCGATTCATGTATATACTTTGTTTACTTACCTTGTGGTGAAATGCAGTAAAGATTATAAAAAATATAATCCTGTTATATCCTAAAATGCACAAAAAATTGAAGAAACGTAATATTCTATACTGTTAATTACTTATGATTTACCGATTTGCTAAAATACTTTAAAGTACGTACGTACTTGCTCTGCAGATGGACTTTTGTCGTCCTTATGTGATTCTATTTCCCATCAAAACCTTTTACACTAAGACAAGATAATGTCCTTGTAAATGGGATGTCACATTTGAGGTTTTATCGCAAATATCACTTCAATTATCCAACTTTTGCTATCAATGTGTGAGAGTCCCAGAATGGCCTTATCATCAGATCATTTAATAGTACAGGTTAGAGGTTGGGTCCTTGTGCAGTCAATGGTTTACAATGTGAAGAGGAAGGGGGAACTGACCCAGCCCTGGGGGGCGCCAGTGCTGATGGTACGTGGGACTGAAAGGACGCTCTTTTACCCTAACTTTGCTTGGTTAGGTTGGTAAGGAGCGTGAAGTACCATCCCTGAATGTGAGGATTTACATTTAGCTGTTTCAGTTTGCTTGGGTGTCAGAGCCACAGATCTGAATACATTTTTTGGGGAGAGGTAGGATTACTGATTTTTTTCAGAAGGGAGGAGATTATGTGGGAGTGAACCGATTTCTGGTAAATCAGAACCCATGCCGGTGTCGGTTTCTCAGGAAATGCCTTGAGGAGAAAAGGAGGGATGTCAACAGGACCAAAAGTATTCTTGCGGATTGTGTTTTTAAACATTGACTGGACACAATGAGGATCTATCACCAATCTTTCATCCCGCTGAGTACCCGAGATCCCTCACTGACCTTTTGATGCATGGATATATGACTTTCGGGGCAAGGACAGAAGTTAGGGAGCGTTAACAAAGTAAAGTGATTTTTGTGAAATGTGAAACAGAAAATGTTTTCACTGGTTCTCTGTACTGATATTTACAGGTACACAGGTTTATTACGCACCACTATGCAATCCCAGATCCTTCTCTGTGTTAATTATGTTCCCATAAATAATTTGACCACGAATAGTCTCTCACAAACTTTCACTCCAAACCTTAGTGGAGTACGGCTTGAACGTGACCCAGTAATCTGAAGGAATGTGGCTTTTTTTTATTTCTAATCTAGCTTCAGTTTACATGACGGATTCTTCAGCCTTAAGGTGACGCCATCGCTCCCTCGGCCAACACTTAAATTAGTATTTCATCTATTATCTTTTAACAGTGGGGAGGCAACACCCCCAGTAATTATTACAGATTTCATATTGTTATAAGGATGGGATTCAGAGAAAATATTTTATTGAGGTCCAATCAAAGGAAATTTCCTCAGAGGATTGAGGACATTTTAATATCCAAGCAGCATGATGATTTCGTGCCACACAGAACATTTTAGTTTGGATTTGAGTACACTATGTTTGCTCAAGAGGCATTGAATTGATCTCTGCCGTCTCAGATAGGAGACAAATTGGTTTTTGAACTGCCTTCGGGTAGAATGGATACATACAAATACTAACATAGTCGGTCTAACTGTTGCCTCACAGCAAGAGGGTTCCGGGTTCAAAACCTGTGGCCTTTCTGTGTTGAGTTTGTGCATTTTTATCCATCAGTAGATGACTTCTCTCCAGGTACTTTGACCTCCTCCCAAAGCCCTAAAACACACAATATAAGTGAATTTGTGACTCTAAATTACACTAGTTAACAGTAGTGTAGAGTGTTAACCTTACCTCCCGCCTAATGCCAGCTGTGAAAGGCTCCAGCCCATATTTGCAGAGAATTTGCAGAAAAACAGAAAATATATGAATGAAAGTGGGTTTTCCCCTCTTATCTTTCCTCTGCGTGTATTAGTTATATTCTAGTCGAAAAAAAACCTTTTGGGATAAAAACATTTTATTGAGTGAGTAGCCCCATGGGAGAGTTTCAGCATGTGAGAAGGATTTTAACAATTTGACCAACAAGAGTGATGGTGTCTCTCTCATGCTCCCCTCAATACTCCCAGTGCTTATGACTGAATACCCCAGCATCTAATGATTGTCTAACATGAGGTTGGAGCTAATGCTAATGATCTAATGCATTGCTGGGAATGGAGCAGCTGCGTAACAGGATGCCTCATTTGGCCTGGGAATCCTTCAGGACCCCCCATCTCTCATCAAAATGCTGACCAGGCTTCAAAAGATGGGGGGAGGTTGCGATTATTTAGGCCATAAGTTTATACAGTGGTACGAGAAACAGGGTTCTCTGATCTTAAATGATCCACTGTATATTCCAGCAGCAGAAAACAGGACGACACTGTTGTCAATCAATAGTGTCTAATATAAGTAAAGATGTTATGTAAGGTTCCCAAACATGATCTAGGAACGGTCTTATATCACGTTCTCTTATGAACTCAGGAGTTCGAGTCTAGAGCTGAGTCTGGCGGAATTTCTGAGGCGACCAAATCTAAGCCGTTACACAGAGAATGAACCCTTTTTACTGCGCTAACATTATCATGATCTTTTGATCCTACCTCTTTTTGTAGGAGCTTAGGTTCCTTGTGCATATTAAGATAAATGCTGTGAACTTGAGCTGGATCAGCTGGAATGTAAAAACATGAGTGAGTGTGCAGAAATATTAGAATGGACTTGGTAGGACTAGATGACAGGTCCTTATTCTCCCTTTATCTGTTTGCATGGGGCAGAAGATAGTGGGGGTGATAGCCGTGGAGGAGTGAGGAAGGGGACATAGGAGGCCTAACCTTGAACCCAACATGGGAGCTATTTATCTTGGAATCCATTACCATGTGTCTGTCAGCAATGATTGAACAATAACCGAAGACACATTGCTCACCTGTGAACGGACCTCTCCTTTCTTCTTCAACGTTGACTCCGTTGCGCCTTCTTGTCTTTCCCCCCGTGCATACACCCCTTCGCCCTGCTTAATGTAGTCATATATCTGGTACAGGGAGGGCTTGGCTGCCTGCCGCGTCGAGCTGTGCTGCTGCTGCAGTCTTATCTGTGGACAATAATAGACTCGGAGGAGTTCAGAGAAGGAAGAAGGAGAGGGAACGGTGAGAGGTTGGTGGGGGAATGGAGCAACAAACGGCACAAGTACCGGCCAGCCTGGACCGGTGCCAGCGTCCCAAAAGGATCCTCCGTCCGTCGAGCACCAGAGATGTTGTTTTTGGGCAGCGATTGAAGCCACCCCTGACTCACCCCTCAGTTTTTTTCTCTCTGTAGCTCGACAGCCACACAGCGCCCCCTCTTTTCATTTCAAAAGCAGCTCCCTCGCTGGAATGAAAAATGCACACTTAGAAGAATCAAGAGGACCTTCATGTGCGGAGAGAAAGTGTGTGTGTGTCGGTGTGTGTTCAATTACTCGCATGTCAGAGAGATGGGGAGGTACTTAAGACATGTTTTCCACTGCAGAAATACATCCAGTGCTACAATAGAATTTGCAGGGTTATGAATAGCGAGACAAATCTCAATATGTTCCCTACACACAGCTCTTTGTGAAAAAGAACAATGAGTGACAAGCACCGAGCAGCCGACATGCTACAGCACAGCGGCAGGAAGGAATGGCAGCTTTACTTCATGTGCGGCTGGAGGGTGCTTGTATTATGGCGCTGGGGCGTGTGCGTGTGGGACGGTGGTGTGAAACTGCGAATAATAACATGCTGGTGTTTACTCATTTTACGACGCCTTAATTATATCTTTTAAGTGTGATTGCACCACAAACACTTAAAAGTAGGACCCCCCGAAGTTTTATGCCCCTGCCTTTGGGGGCATATAGGGTTATCCTTGTCCGCACTTACGAAAGTATGTACGTCGAAAACCGATGGGCCTTTCAATTAAATTTCACATAATCTTTGTTGGGGGGCAAAGCTTCTGTTCATGTGGCTTCTTCACTTTGCTTATTTGAATTATTTGAATTTAGGCAATAACTGCTGATGACATTTTGAGACTTGCTGTTATGGGCTACTGCGTTGATGATGGGTGATTTACATTAGTATCTTTTTCTTGGCCGTCATGCTTCTTTCATACAGCAGTTTGTATGTGGGTGTGGTTCAAGTGGTTGACCTGTTTAGTTGTGTTGCTTTATGGTGCAGACACAACTCTTTTTTTCTTGGTCAACGTCACGTGCCGTAAATCCGAAAAGAATTTTAAACAATGGCAGATGATCGGCTTTGAGGGACGGACTGTTAGACTTCTGCTCCACTAGACATTTTATATTCTAAACCAAATCCAGATTAGACCAAATCCAGGAAATGTTTGCACAGATTGCAGGGAATGGATTTGATTGGTCACGTAGTGGTTTGGGGAGCGCTTGATTTGCTTTGCAGTGGAGTGGTGGAGCATTTTTAAAACCACACCAAATCATGTTTATTTGATTGTGGGAAGCAATTAAATTGGATGCATTGTGCAGCTCTTTCGTGATTTGACAAGGATAAGGCAACATCCTCTTAAGGTCTACAAAAAATACAGTTTTCTTCTATATACGGGTGAATAAAAGAAAAATAGAATATAAACATAGCGTACAATTGCAGATGATGATAATATAACTTGATTCAGATGATGATCCGGACTGTTTAAATTCATAGAACTCCTGGGAAATTCACTCCTGTTAGATAGTAAATAATAATGATACAGTCTTGAACAAAATTTTAGCTGATATTATGTTAATTCAGTTTAGTGTCACATTTGATGTGTAGATAAATGTCCTGAACTATAGGAGGCGAATATCAGCGTCATGTAGTTCTTTTATAGGGGTCAAACGGTCATTGGCTTATAGGTGAAGTTACCCCATATGGAAACTGAGTTTCCTCCCACAATGCTGTCTGGTTCCCACATACACTTTTCCCATGTCAAAAGGCAGTTCCTGTTACCCGGATGTGTTACAGGGTGTGCTTGTGGTTTGTTTTTACAAGGTTATTCTATGATCTAGACGTTTTTTATATTATTATGTAACACGAACGTCTGGACAGGGATTAGCCTCAAACACATGCATCTTCTCACAGGTTCAAATACTTAGTAAAAAAATGTTAATTGCCAACCAGAGTTGTGGTGCTGATTACTTAAAGCCCCTTCAGAGGACACCTCCACCCCACGCTGTAACAATTCTCTGTATTATCCTGTACCTTTGTTCCAGTCAAGCTGAAGTCAATAAGCTTAATTACAAGCAGGATTCTTCCGCTGCTCCAAATGTCCCCCAATTGAGCTGTTTTTCCGCCCCCCAGAGGTCTGTGCTTTATTAAATTCAAACTGTGGTGAGCATTTTTTGTGCATCCACTCCTTTGCAATGTGATAACAATATGCACACATGCCTCGCTAACCTTTCTCTGCAGCTTTCTCTTGCAGAGGCAAGCAGCAGCATAGCGGTACCGACATGTAGCTAATCTTACCGGCATATTCTGCTGGGGCTTGGCCTAGATAGAGCGCGAGCGGTGCTTCTTCTTAAAAAGGAGACCTAACAGGCGTCGCAGTGCAGAAGATGTATAAACCATACAGAGTATAAACACGGACCCAGAAGGAACTGTTTGGTCTGGTCTTAGACAGGAGGATTGAGTCTGTGTTCTTGCAGCCGGTTAGTGAATACACATAGATCTGCAGAATCTGTCAGCTGCGCTGATAGATGGGGGGTCTGCACAACTTTGTGTCCACTTGGTTCACAATAAACTTTCTACAGAGCTATGTGCCATCTGCTACTCAGAATGAAACCGTGGGGCATCTGCTGTGATTTCTTAATAAAAAATGCTTGATTTCAATAACACTCTTTTTTTAATTATCTGTAATCGTATTATGTATTCATGTCTTAATTTTCACTTGTTCTTTTTTGAATTTTTTTATTTCTGTATGATAATCGACTTCTTATTCATATTTTCAACTAACATTTAAAAACGGTGTCCGAGAAGCAAATTGAGAAAACACTGCAAATTGAGAAAACACATGCAAATAGGCGAAACACAAGCAAGTTTAGAAAACATCTTCATCAATTTGTCAGCATATCTGCGGTATTTGGAGAAGGCGCTGTAAAAGCCACGACATAACCCATTAGAAAAATGCACTGTAAACCTACAATACAACTGCAGTGTTTCCAGAGGACGCTTAAAAGTGATGCGCACACCGATCTCAAATGTTTTTGGTTTACTTTTCACATTGTGAACTCATCATTCATTTAAGCCGACTGAAGTATCGCATGTCACAAACCATGGCCCAAACAAGCGCCTCCGGATGAGGGCAAAAACAGGCTTTTGCAGGCTTTTTTCTAAAAAAAAATTAGCTGGTTAGTTACAAATACGCCTGAATTGGGCTCAATTAGACTGTATTAAGCATATTATTATGTTTATTAAATGGCTGGTTTAAAAATAAGGCATAGCTACCCCTACACTGTCGTCCATGACAGCAAGGGAATTTCCATTAGAAGCCTTCAGTCCCCTAAGGGTACAAGCAATCCCTGTGATTGAACACATTAATAATCTTAAAAAGTCAATAAAATTAGTGACTTAATAATGAAGATACATACAGTAAATACATACTTTTTGTGCTAAGTAAGTAAAGCTTCAATCCATATGAGCCAAATTTAGACAAGTGGATTCATTGTTCGGAAGTTAAGGATGAGGAACTGTGTTTTCCTCAAGAAAATTTCCCCTAATGAGTAAAATATCAACTTTAAAATTGAAATAATATATATAAAGGAAAGATGTTCTGTTGCGGATTCAGGAGCCTATTTGGACATAATCGGTTGGAGAGTAACAGTCAAAAGCTGTGGGTTCTTTTGCAAAAAAAGCCCTCCTACAAAGCATAGTATGAACAATTAAAATAAAATATGACAAGTACGAGTTAGATACTCTTAATGCGGTTCATCTGAGTTCAATTTGGACTAAATCGGACCGATGGCTGGAAGAAAAAAGCTCTCCCTAAAGAGTACAATATGAACTTTTAGAGTAGAAAAAGAAATTATATATTTAATATATATATATATAAATTTATATAAAATATGATATATACAAATTAGATCTCTAAGAGTCGACTCATATTCATCAAAATTGGAATCAATTGGACTAAAGGCTGGGAAATTATCGCCCAAAAGCTTTTGGAGATAAATCTCCCTCTACTGGCTAAAACATGCAACTGTTTTTCCAAAATTAATCCAGTTTTTCCTTTCACTATGGTCTAAGATGGTTTTTAGAAGCTCTGTGGTATAATAAATTGAGGTGGACTTCAGGGTTAGGAACATAGATTCATGCACAAATTCAACCTTGACTAACCAGCATATTACTGTTGAACCAATAGTTTAAATCTCCGCTTCAGTTCTCGCTGATTGATTGACAGCTTGAGTTGATTGCTTCATTCCTCATCCACAATAGTTGCTTCTGCTTTCTTGTTCTCTCACTGTAGACTGGTCACTATGCCAGCTCCATCAGTCATTTTTATGTACAGTATATGCTACGCAGTTGCTTCTCCAGACATCACGTGACTCGGTGCATCGGTATCTCTCTGAGGCACAATAATCCTCGTAAAACCCTGCAGGGTGCAATGCCCCATTATTTTCAAACCTTGTAATGCATGAATGTTTGAGATTCAAGAGCAGATAATCTCTGCAGGTTCTCGTTATAACCAGATAAAACCGGGATGTGATTTAGAACACTTTCTTTTACACTTAGCCTCTCTGTCAGCCACATCATAAATCTGATTCCAGCCTATCTGGGTTATATGCAAATCAGGTCGGGCCTTCTTTCCTTCCCAACGGTGTTGGTGGGGCACCTCACGCTTTTCAGCATCTGCCGGCTTGTGGTGGGAAAAACTGTTTCTTGTCTGTAAATTCTAATCTATAAGTCAAATTATGTCTAACTTTAGCTCTTATGAATTTAAACAATGAAAACCATCTTGTTTTATAAAGACAGGTAAGATAGATAGAAACTTTATTAATCCCCAAAAGGGGAAATGTAGTCGTTGCAGCGTTAGTATTCTAAAGGTGACTAAAAATAAAGACCTTCTATATAATATGACTAAAAATTAAGACATACTATATAATATGACTAAAAATTAAGACAGTTCAGAAAACTACTGAACTCTATTCATCTTCATTATCGAGTCACTACGGGATCTTAACCTAAATTTTATTGCTGACGCCACAGAAATAGTTAGGTTGAGTCAATATGGACTGTTAGAGATTATTAAGGGGTCACATTTAATTTGAGGAATTCAATCAGGGGAAATTTCTGGTATAACGCAGGATTTCAGAATATAACTCGCTAACCTTCGGCGAAGCTCCTTTGTTGCATTTACACTTCACCTTTTTATTTTAATTGAAGAGCCCTCAGATGCGTTAGGTGTCTCCTGTAGGATTTTAAAAATCAACGCACTTACGTTTTATTTTACGCATTAACTTCAGTTCTGTAAGCAAATAAAACAGGCTGACAGACAAGACTGGCTGCTTCCGTATACAAGAGGACGGATTTAGTGGGAAAGCTTAGTCCTCGAGTACCTGCTCTCCTACAAATCAACTGCTCCATCATTTCTCTCACTGCCCTGTTCCATTACATCATTGACATCCCGCTGCTAGCAGCAGAAGCAGATGTTCCTGAACAGCGTCAGCATCGAGTGTGAGCTCTTAAATAGATTTGATGTGCAGGAGTGATGAAGATACAGAACAAAATCAAGTACAGGCTGTCCTGTGACAGGGTGTACTTGAGAACTGAAGTGGGGGCATCACCTTACAGCAACATGGGCAATTTTATTTTAGCACAGAACTTGAAATGCTATACAGAATGCTCCTAGAGAAGGATGAAGGGAAATTTTTTTTTTCACATGGAATGGGAAACTAAAATGGGAACGCCATTTATTAGAATGAAAAAGTGAAGTTCATCACATCAGCGTTACTGATGGTCTGAAGCAGTTTTTTCCTCGGCAGAACCATCCTCACATATTCAAAGTTGTTCAGAGTTTTGTAGCCTTGCCCCATCCCTGAGTCTGTACAGTATAAAAAAAAAAAAAAGAAAGGAAGAGAGAGAGAAAAATAAGGAGAAATTGAAATTTGAAGAAAACTTACTGCACTAGATTTTTGAGTTTTGACTCCACCCCTCTACGTTTTGACGGACAGTTGAGCCTCCTTATTGTGTTCTTCTCAGACGATTCGTCTTTCATACTCTACAATCTTATTTTGAATCTTACGTTCTATATAATAACAATTCCAAACACTAAAAGTCACCCTAGCTTATTATCAGATATATATATGTATAGAATATATAGTTATATATAATATCATATATTATTATTTTTGTTCAAATAATTCATATTTCATTAAAAAAGGCAATAAACTGAAAGTGCGCTGAGCAGAGACGTGGAAGTGGAATGCACAAGAGAATGAGGAGAGGGGAATGTTTCCAGAGTATTTCAGAGATACTTATAGGTTTGTTGGAGATTTTTAGTAGATCCAGATGCTGACAATAAGTCATTAATTAATGGATGAATCTTCATAAATATTTTAATAAATAAAATTATTTTCTAGGTCATCAGGTTATATGTAACATTTAAATTGAAGAAGTTAGTTCAAATAGTGAAACTAAATGAACTATTTTTGCATCAACTCATTTATCATAGTTATAAATACTTTATTTAATGAGTGTTACCAATTGAAGTGTTTAACCATTACTGTTTTACAGTGTCGTGATAAATCACCCCAAAGGTCCTTTCACCTTTTTCACCTCCCTTTGGCGGCCCTCCTGGAACACACTGTCCCTACATCCCTACCTGCCCTCCCTAGTTCCATGGCGCTGTCACTCACCTGTCACTGCCGCCATCACAAACACAACACACACAAATCAGCAAGCGTCTCATGGGAGGGCTGAGAGATGGAAGGAGGAGAAGAGGAGAGAAACGGATGGTGTCGGATGGTAAAAGTGGTGGAAAAAACTAGCACCAACACCAAAGACATACATTTGTCAATAAAACACCTACACAAATAGGTCGCTGACGCTACGTCACCATGGTGACATGAGTTTGCAACGCTCATAAACGATGTTGTAGAGAAAATTGTTCCATCTCCCTCTCTCTAGCCGCTGTATTTGATTTGATGCCTTAAAGTGAACTCTGGATCCAAAAACATGTATTTTTACTAGGTTTAATGATGATAAGATTAGGGGAGCAGGGCTCCAATGGCGATTAGCGATCGCAGTCAGCTTGTAATCAGCCATTGAATGTAATCCTACTCGGAGGACTGAGCAGCCGACAGGTCGGGCCGGGTCACTGCTCGACTTCCAGCCAATCGGAGCGTTCACATGACGACGGTATTAAACCCAAAAGTCTATCCAGATGTGGGCGGAGCAGAGCATCAGAAATAAAGCAGGTCATCCTGGTTGCTTCATTGTTATTTGGATATAAGGAACTGCTGCTGGGATGTTGAGTTGATGCTGGATTTTAATATTTGATGGGCGTCCCACCCACACAACGGGGGGTCATGACTCCCACATCTTTAAATGGAGCTACCGAGGCGTCTTTCCTCCTCCCCTACCATCTTTGAATTGCTCTGTGTTTAGATCTGCGCATTCAGCTTGTGTTTCTTCTGTCCATGCTTTGTTCTGGTTATCTCAGTTCAATAGAGACCACTCCAGGATGCATCGTCGTCATTAGTGGGCTTGATTCCCTCTAAGCGGACAGATCAGCGACACGGAGCCACTCATTTGTTCTCATTTGACTTCTCTCCATTATCCACAAAGTAGAGGTGGCACAATCCCCACGGGGGCTCGCCCATTGCTTTTTCACCTTGATTGCTTTTGGCGTTCTTATTTAACATCGTCAGCGGCAGCAGAGGCCGACCCGGAAGAACCGGTGTCTCACTCTCAGCCGGAAGAGTTCTGCTGCAAGACTGCACCTGCTGCTGTGTGGAAACCATCCGTAGACCAAACTCTAGATATAAAAGAAGGTGCTGGAGGAGAGAGGGCTGGATAATCAGCAAAGACCTGGTTACAGGTTCTTATGTGGCGCCGGTGCCTCGTTACTTAGACTGGACTGGACTAGAGTCATGAGAGGCTCGTCGACAGAAGGACATGTGTTTGCGAGGAGCATCAAGACGGAGATTTGACCCGAGTCACATCCCAGGATCTGAAATTTACTCTCAGTAAGTGTGGTTATAACTTTTAACTCTTTTTTAGAAGGTTCATCAGGACTGGCAAAAGCATTTCATTCGTCACTTCAGTAAAAGTACAGCTAGTCCAGTAAAAAGTAAATGTACTTATAGCAAAATAGTGTTTTTATTATTTTAGAGTACTTTTTAGAACTCAAGATTAGAAATCAAAAAATTGTATAGCGGATATAATAGATAAAAAAAATATCAAAGTAAAAGATTTTAGTAGAAAAATTGTAAAATTGAAAAAAGTATGAAAGTAAAATAATACAGGTATAAAAGTTAATAAAATATAAAGGTTAATGTTACGAGTGCAAAAGTAAAAAATAAAAATGCAAAAGTTAAAAAGTATGAAAGTAAAAATACACTTGTAAAAAGGTTTTAAGAAGTAGTAAAGACAACAGATATTAGGGTAAAACAAAAAGTAGGGAGTAAAAATAAAAATTTGTAAGAAATAAAAAAATATCAGTACAGATATCGGAAAACTCTACTTTAGTACAGTAATTATTCTGTTTTGTGCTCTGTTTCTCCCAATTATTGTACTGCATGGCATTACCATTAAATTTAATAGGAAATTTTGAACTATCGAATTGCAAAAACGTCGTACGCCGCTTCCTGTCCAGGTGTGGCATTAACATACGTCATGAATATAATGAGAAGCATTTTAGTGAATGCCGAACAACATTCATTTTCATTGCCTCGGGAAAAATCGTGGGAGAAGAATTAGAAAGCAACAGCTTCATCTGCCTCATCACAAAATTGTTAAGGGGCGCTAATACCTCTGAGCGCTGAGGCGGTGTGTTGTGGTCAGAGAGTGAGTGTGTGTCAGCATGTATCAGTGTTCCATCACACGCAGCTGAGAGCACGATGCCAGCATTGTCTTTTGATTATTGATCCGTCTGCTTGTGGCTTTTCGCTGGTTTTCAATGGAATATCAGCGTAACCTCAGCTCAGATGGACGAGGAGATGAAGAATATTACATAGAAATATTCTCTCTCCTTGTCTAAATGTATAATACCAATTTGTAAAGTAAAGTTACGGTTAAAACCCCCCAGAAAAAACAAGTTAGATTCAGGCGGTTCTTATGAGGTAAATTTGAATAAAACGGACCAACGCTGAAGAAGTTATGTTTTGGCAAAACGGTGTTTCATCCAAAAAACTCCCCCTACTGAGTAAAATATGATTTAGAGTAAATACGATGCATATGCACCAAACCTGGAATAAACCGGACCAACGGTTGAGTAATTATGGCCTGAAATCTGTGATTTTGGAGATGAAGCTCCCCCTAGTGGCATAAATATGGGACTGACCTTTCCCCAAAACAATCCAGCTCTTCCTCACACAAGGCTATAAAACAAGCATAGAACTTATAGAAAAAACATATTTAAACATTTCCATCGTATAAACCTTTTGGGCCATAGAATTGTTAACCTTAAAATCTCCTTTTATGATCTGATATTATTTTTTTGGAATTGAAATTAAATCACTTTGGCTTTCGGACATTTTTATTTGAACAAAGCAACACAGATTTCACGTTTTGTTTACAATTGCATATAAAGTTGAACATATGTTATCAGAACGTTCCATACATTTGGAACAGTTTGTGACACTTTTGTCGCCATGGTTACTCATTGGTTAATGGGAATAAACTTCCTGGTCTGTATTCGTGTGAACGAGACGGAGATTGTGTGGAGAGTGCCCACTCTGCTGTGGATTGATCGCCAGCCGCTGTGATGCAGCTGCTTTCTGTAAAAAGTATGAATGATAACCTTTTCTTTTTTTTTTTGTTACCCACGTCAAATGTTAATGATTTGCGGCCACAGCGGCTTCCTGCTTGATCGCAGGCCTTTCATCCTGCAGCTGAGGCGGCGTGACTCACCCCTGGAAACACACACACTCAGTCTGAGAGAGTGACATCGTTAGAGAATCTAGTCCGTTTGCAGCCGGGGAACCGAGCTTAGCTCCGGTTTGGATGGTTGTGACCAGATCTCGTCAGTGGGTCAGAGCTGGAGGCAGGCTCACCTCACAGACCCGCTTCTAATTATTCATTTATTCATTACTGTGTATCGCTGAGTTTCCCCGATTGGGTTTTTTGTGACAGGAAACAACAACATGTAAAGGTTTTATCATGGGGGGCATGTCGGGTCATCTCTAATCCTCTAGGGTCACAGCCATAGTGTAATCCAATGATTTCTGTGAGCCGTGGACTTGATACATTATGATGCGTTTGGTAGAGAGAGTGTACTTTCGGCAGATTATTACAATATTGGAATTACCTTCACGCACCTGGAGGTGGATGCAGCTCTGCTAAAAACAAAAACAGCAGGCATGTAACCTTTTTTTTTTAACACTTCTTTACTTTTGATGTCTGTACTCTGTGTCCATACTGGGAGTAAAAGTCCTTACATCTCATCCCTGTCCCCGATGACAGCAGAAGGACTGTTTCTTTCACTGTTGCGGAGTATTATTATTGATATTTCTTTGTAAGATAACAATATTGAAGGTAAAATATACCAGCTTGAGTGCACTAGAACATCGGCATTGCGGTAAATACAAACGTGCGGACGTTTTATTCACTAGTTTTTGCTAAAGGACGCCCAATCTGAACAGCTACTGCTCGTAAAACCCCGCTGAAACCTAAATTAAGCGAGGCTACATGAAATCAAACGGACCTGATATCTATGTGTTGTTTTTGTGTCTTCTTTGGAGTAGTTATACCACTTTTATCAAACAGATTTATGATTTAAAGGCCTTACTTTGCTATTTTGTAGATGTAGTAGAGTTTTAAGTAACACTACATGTTTATCTAATTGCATAATAATCTTAGATATTTAAGAGTTAATCAGCATTTTGAGGCAGCAGAGTCCCTGTCATCCAGTTTAGAGGAGCCAAATCACAACAAACCCCATCTCAAGTTCTGACATTTCATTCCCACTGCTGGACTATACTGAGTAGTACAGAAGCTCTTATCTGTATTTACGCCCTGACCTGTGCAGACAGTGTGGCTCAGTGCCATAGTGCCATGTCCATGATGACATCACACATGCATCGTCCCATTTAAGGTCATGTGATGGAGGGAAAGTGTCCCTGTGAGATTTGCGATTCAGTCGTTGCAACAGCCAGACCTCCTTGCAGCATCAGGAGCCAATGCCGTTCCATTTTGCTACTTCATGCTGGAGCCTGACTAGTGGTCCTGAATGCACCGTGAACACCAGCTGCATATGTCGGCATGTTCAGCTGCACGACACAAACGTATCCCCTATTTGTACATATCTTGGCAATGCAAGGCAACCCTTTTTTTCTTTTAATGTCTTGTTTTCCCGCGTTCTGCATCCGCATCACTGTTGATAGGATGCAAAGGTCAGCAAGTCTCTGCAGGGAAGCAGTGGCATCTGGAGCAATGGAGAAATAATGCACAGTACGAATGCACCTACATACATTGCACTCACTGGAGGCTGGTTCACTGCATAAGCATCACGATGTTGAAGGAATGGAATGTGGTCATTAGGTTGCTTGCTGGCCACCTTAGACGTAGCTTCGTTTAGACACGATGGCAGTATGAGGCTAAACATGATTCTGGGAATGTTATACTAACATTGTCATGATTTAGAGCTCGTTTTTTATGTTTTTTGTAGTTAGTTATGCATGTCCTCGATGTGCATGTCTGTGTTCAGGGTGTAAGATTTCAAGACAGCGTCCCAGAGGGGATGTCAGCCTGCGGCCCTGAGGACTTGCTGAGAGCCAAAGTGATGCATTCCTCAGGCAGCAAGACACACAACTGAAAATGCAGAGGCGTGCAAAAGCGATCCCATGCATTTAGGCATGCGCACACAACCTTCCTTCACTCCTAAGTGTCCATAAAGAGGTGTTTCTCACGCTCGTCACAAACTCCCCCATCACCGACTCCATATCTTCACTCGTCCAAGTCACGGCGCCCGCCGCCCACGCCAGCTTATCATTTCTGCTGCTTCCTCACTTTGGATTTGTGAATGGAGCGTGACTCAGCGTCCAGAAGCACGTCGTGCATAATGGAGCGACCCTCATGTGATTCGTCAGCCACGTCCATATTGAGACTGCGTTTGGACCATAAGTTGATTGGAGGCGTTTGTTTTTATGGGAAGCAGTAAGTAGAGGTTGTTTTTTTTTCTTTTTGTGAGACCATCCTTCATCTTTGCAGGAAGTAGGACATTTCATTAAAGGGAATTAATTGTGACTTTTGGCGGTGCATGTTTGTCGGCGCTGATGATGTTTTTTGTTGTTCGTTCTGACTGCGTCAGCAAAAATGTGGCGAATACTTCCCATGTTTACTGGGAGTAGACGCTGGTATTTGCTTCGACTTTTCTGAGCCTTGAGGCATCTTTTTTTTTTTTTCTAAGAATGAGAGTTCAGTTCTGGCAGTGTTTTTTTTATATGGAATGCAGGAAGGAAGGAAATGCAGGAAAAAACATCAAAGCTTTTGAGTTGTTTCAGCTCTTGATGGAGAAAAACTCCAACATGTCAAGATTGCCATCTGATACACGGATTCGTAATTGATCAAAAGCTCCATAGGACTGTATTAATTCTACTTATCAGTAGTTATAGTGATAGTTTCAACATAGAAAATATCTATATTTCAATCGGAGAAGATAAAATGTAGATGAATGATTTAGTACCACAGAGGATGTGTGATAATGAGTCTATTAGAAAGTTCTAGGCGCTCAGACTCTTCGGAGTGGGGGGGGATTGTGAACGAAGGGTCTCTGCCCTGAGCAGCACCATGGTCAGGGCAGACTCCGCCCTCTGGAGTCTGGATACTGTTGATGGTGGCTGATAACTCTGCTGAGGTTGAAAAAATTGTGAGGTCGATGGATCTCCGAGGAGTAGGTGGAGATGAGGAGGAAGGGCGCGTGAATCAGCAACATGTAAGAACTAGCTGAATGGTGAGGTCATATTTGAAGGCAGCAGCTGATGGTGAAGGGGCTAAACATGCAGGTGGGACAGTGAGTGATGATGAGGCTACCTGAATGAATGCAGCTGATATCAATTAATGCTGGAAATGAAGCAGGTATTTGAGACCAAGCATGAAAGGTGAGGCAACCTTAGCAGTAGCTGTGGCCCTAGGATAGTCCTTCTGATTGAACTGTTGCTGCATCACCATTTAAAAACATATTGAAACAATATTTAAAACAACATTTCTTGTTTTTTCGGAGCAAACCTCGGTGCTTTCTCATCTAACAGGTTATATTAGCAATCAAGTTGAGATAGAAATTGTTATAGCCTTTGGTTTAGTTCATATATTCACTCTCCTTTTAAGCTCTACTTTTGTTTAAACCCACTCCTGGTAAAATATCGTTCTTCACTTTGTTTACAAACTAATGGTTTTTTTTTTGTTGTCTTATTGCAGTCGCGTTAGTGTTGATTAAAACAAAAAAAACAAAAAAAAAATCAGCAACTTTTTTTTCCCTTGACGACAACAACGTCAGTAAGTACTAATATTTTTAAAGAATAATGATGGGGTAAAATTTAGTTACTAGATTATCTCTTTCTTATTTTTTTCCTTTTCCTCTTCGGTCTTTTGCTGCATCTGCATCCGTTGCATTTCATGATGAGTGGCAGAGCTGAGGTGAGCTGCAGATTTAGTTTATCGTTCTCGTCACAGTAGGCGATTCCTCTCGCATATAAATACGTGGTTGACAAAAAATAAATACGAAGAGTCGGAATGGTTATATAAAATAACTTTATCAATTATTTGCAGGTTTGCAAACAGTTGAATTGATCAATCATGGACTACTTGCATGTTGAAATATTTGAGAAAAAGAAAATAATAAAAACAAAATGCTTGAAATTCCCAATAAATCAACGGTTACCTTTCTAAAGTAAATAAAGTTTGGAGTTAATACCTGGAAACATTAATTCCAGAAAAATCCCATTCTCAGAAAGAGGCGAAACTGAGCTCCCCAAATAGTACAACGACCTATTTAGTGAAAATGATATTTAACATTTTAAGAGTTATGCTCTAGACATGAGGACAAAAGTGAAGAAAGAAAAAAAAAACTTCCAAAAACGGAAAATTAAACTCAAGAAGTTCATGATGATATTTCATGAAAATATATTACAATTTTTATTTTTCCGGAAACTAAATGTGACGGACAGACAGGTGGATGGAGTGACACTCTCAC